>VDFB02062602.1:139963-307789 GCA_007258455.2 Sequoia sempervirens
CCCAAGGAGAGTCCATGCAAAGACATAACTATAGCAAGAAACTCATGAAATATTTCCACTAGCAAAGCTCCCTACAACAATTATTATTATAAATAAAATAAAAAATGACAAAATCACGAGGGAAATACCAACAACCAATGAAAAAATTGCAAAAAACCATCGATAATTACTTTTTAATAAATATTTCCCAAAACACCAACAAAGCTCCACAAAAAAATTTGGGGCGCAATTCCGGATGGAAAATTTTAATATGCAAGATTGAGGCAATAACATTAGTTCCCTAAGGCAAGTTCGATACAATAACATTAGCTCCCTGCCTATAGGGTAGGGACTTAAAATTACAAAATGGCAAAACCATGAGGAAAATACAAGCAGCCAATGAGAAAATTGCAAGAAAAATCAATAATTTGCTTTTAATTCCAGCCACATAATGTAACACCAACAAATTTTTCACTTATAGTCAAGGAAATAACAACAATGAAAATTCGAAGATGGGGAACAATCAAATTAAATAGAAGTTTGACAAATAAGATTTAATAAGACAATGTGCAAAGGCAAGCCACTCATTCGCAAAATAAAAAATGTAAGAAGGATGGGAAAGAAAAGTGAATGAGAAAATAGAAATATGTAAAAGATGTCTGTAGAGAATAACACAATATGGGAAAGTTAACTGAAACAAAGAGACAATGAAGTGGAAAAAGGGATCATTCAAGTGAAAAAGGAGAAAAAATAAATTGAAGAGTTAACCGAAAAAAAAAATAGAGAATAAAAAAGTTAAGTAAGAAGGAAATTGTGTCAAGTTCTTGAAAATAAAATAATTTTTTTTTCCCTTTTTGATACCATGAATAATTAACTAAACTTAAGACAAGATTAGTAAGGATAGAAGAACAATTAGTTTGATCAATATTGGATGTGAATAAGATTAATTGATTCCAATACAATAGATAAAAAAAAATGGCTAGAAAAAAAATATTAGTGAGAAGGTAGGAATAGTTACCAATGTGAACAGATGAGGAAAGAACAAGTCGTGAATATGTCATCCTAAGGCTTGACAAGTGCACACTTATCAACATTGAGATTTTTTATTTTACAAATAAGTGACATACACTGAGGTATTAAAAGACCACAATGCAAAATGTTATCAATTTGCATAGACTGAACAAATTGCATATAGCAAGTGCGATGAATCATGCTAGGAGCTTAATTTCCTTAGCCATATTTTGAACTTTCAAACACATTCTTTTTTGATAGTTTCTTTGATGAGGATCAAATCCATTTATGTTGTAAAAAACATAGGAACTTCCAAATCTGTCCTTTTTTGACAGATTGGTTGATGACAGTCAAATCTATGCCTCTTGATAGTCTTAAAACTTGACACCACAATCCATCAATCAATGAAAATTAGGCATTAACAAATGCTAGATGACCTCATTAGAACATTACGCATCGAAAAAAACACTTGGTATATCAAACAACATTACAAGCCCACATAATATTTCAAACAGTTTTCATTTTCATACACTAGATTCAAGTGTAAGAAGCATGCATGTGTGCACACAAATGATTACTTCCATTCTTAATCATGGCTAGCAAATAAATTGACATTAATAAATTACGATGTTGAGTCTTTAACTCAACAATAGGCAGTAACCCATAAAAGAAGTCAAGGATAGCGAAGAATAGACATTTACACATAAAATGCAGACAACAATAAACAATAGACATTAACCCATAAAATGCACAAGTGTAAAAAATTATAAAATGACATTGTAAAAGACAAACGAACTTTCAAATGTCTCACTTTTCACTCCCAATACAATAGACATAAACCCTCTCAACAGAAATAGATTTAATGCTTTTACACCCACACATTCTCCAACTACTTAGACCTAATTTTCATTTTCATTTAATAAATTCAAATGCAGTTGGAATGCATGCGTGTAGAGAAAATATTACTTCCATTGTTAATCATGTCCAACATATTATCGTGTTAAGTCTTTAACTCAACAAGAAAGACTAACCCATAAATACACTGACAAAAACAACATCACCAAATGAAGAAACAACGCAAATAATACTTTGGTCAACAGGCTTAAAACTTCAAACCCAAGAAATAAATCCAAATACAAACAATTCTCATTTTCGCTAAACAGATTGAACTGCAACTATCTACTTCCATTCCCAATCATGGGTAGTAGAGAAATCAACATTAATCAAGTACAGTGTTAAGTATTTAATTGAACAACACACACTAAACCATACAAGCAATCAAAAATAGCAAAAAGTAAGACATTAACACAAAAAATGCAGACAACAACAAACAATAGAAATTAGCCCATAAAATGCAAAGGTGTAAAAAACTATAAAATGACACTGTAAAAGACATACAACGTTACAAATGTAAACCCTTTCAATTGACACAAATTTAATGGTTTTATACCTAGACATTTTCCAATTGCTTAGACCTAATTTTCATTTTCTTTTAATACATTAAACTGCAGTTGCAATGCACGAGTGCACAAAATGCAGACAACAACAAACAATAGGCATTAACCCATAAAATACATAGGTGTAAAAAACTATTTCATTCAATAAATTCAAGTGTTGTTGCAATGCATGTGTGCAGAGAAAAAATCACTTTCATTCTTAATCATGACCACCACACTATCGTGTTAAGTCTTTAACTCAACAAGGAAGACTAACTCATAAATACACTGACACAAATAACATGAGCCAAATGAAAAATACAACGCAAATAATACTTTCGTGGATAGGCTTAAAACTTCAAACCCAAGAAATATTTCAAATACGAACAACTCTCATTTTCATCGAATAGATTGAAGTGTAGCTAGCTATTCCATTCTTAATCATGGCTAGTAGAGAAATCAACATTAATGAATTATGGTGTTAAGTCAAGATTAACTTAACAACAAACACTAACCCATAAAAGCAATCAAGGATAGCAAGAATAAACATTAACACGCATGCAAACAATAACAAACAATAGACATTAACCCATAAAATGCTAAGATGTAAAACATTGTAAAACAAAACTGTAAAAGATATACAAACTTACAAACACCTTGTTTTTCGCTCCCCATATAATAGACAAAAACCCTTTGAACAGACACATATTTAATGATTTTATACCCATACATTTTCCAATTACTTAGACCTAATTTTGATTTTCATTTAATAAATTCAAGTGTAGTTGCAATGCATGTGTGCAAACAGTAGGAATTAACCTATAAACATTTGCACAGATGCAAAAAACTATAAAACGACACTATAAAATATATAAGAACTTACAAATGCTTTATTTTTCAATTCCAAAATACTAGACATAAACCCTCTCAAAAGGCACATATTTTACCCTTATCAAACAATCTGAGCAAATTAGTAGACAACCCAAAAATCAAAGTGTAAAATATACAAGAACTTACAAATGCCACCTTTGTCGCTTCCAACACCGTAGATGTAAGCCCTCTCAACAGACACAAATTTCAGCCTCATCAAACAACCTCAACAAATGAACAAACAACGCAAATAATACTTTGCTCGACAGACTTAAAACTTGACAACGACGATTGCACTTTAGTCTACTCACAATAAATGAGAACTCACAAATAGTAAATGCAAATGTACTACTTAAAATGCCACACGTCCCCAGGAAGAGTGCATACGAAAACACGACTATACCAAGAAACTCATGAAATATTTCCAATAGCAAAGCTCCCTACAACAATTATTATTATTTAAAAGAAAAATAGAAAAATGACAAAACCACGAGGAAAATACCACCATCCAATGACAAAATTGCAATAAAACGTCAATAATTACCTTTTAATAAATATTTTCCAAAATATCAACAAAGCTTTACAATAATTTTTCAAACGTGAATCCTGAAGGACAATTTTAATATGCAAGATTGAGGCAATAACATTAGTTCCTCGCCTATAAGGCAGGGACTAATAAATACATGAAAATTAAATACAAGCAATATGGGCACTTAGCTCAAGAATTGATGATTGAAGAATGACGTTGATAGTGTGTTGAATCATTTTGCTATTATCCAAAAATCAATGTCCTTGTGATAAGTGTCTCAAAATTAATATTATCTCAAAAAACCCTATGGTTCAATCCTTAGTCCCGTCGGGTCAATCTTGAGTGGTAAAAATGATTTGATGTGCATGATTGAATTACAAAGTATGAGAATTAAATATGATAGAATGTGTCTTTGAAAATTCTTTCACCTTCATCTTTTTCTTATCTAAATTTGTCAAGGTAGTGTCTAGGGACACCATTTAGGAGTGTAGACACCTAAAAATGATTAATGCATTTTCATCTTGTCATTTCATTATTATCCTCATTTCTTCTATCTATATTAATTAAATCTAACATTTTTCTCTTTTTATCCATAATTATTATTTAATTATCTTAATCTTTGTATCATATCTATATTAGTTAAACAATTTTGAATTTTAATTAATTCACCATCTATCTTTTTTTTAATAATGGTATGGTATAGTCCTTTGCAAATTAGGGATCTACATCTTAGAATACAAAAGCATCCTTAATTTTGATTATTGGATGTGAGTTTGAAAAACCTTCCCATCTTTCAACATTAGTAATTTGCTAAGGGCACTGGTTCCCACCATTTTCAACTTTACTATTCTCCTTATTTCCATGAAATGGCATACAATTTGACCCCTTATGTGATAATGATCATTGCCCATGAGTTTAACAAGGTCTAATGTAAAAGACCCGAGTTGGGATTTAGAATGATATTTTTCATTTTTTCTTTATTTTAGATAGACAAAAAATTTCACTAATTTTTGATGATACAAATGAATCATAGAATTCAATGAGTGACAATTCTAGAGGGTCATGTTAAACTTGGTAAAAATTCCCTTAGAGATAGTATGCCAATCTCTGCATAAATCAAAGTGTAGCTCTTTAGTTTGGGTTGTTGGAAAAGACATGTTTGGCCCAATTGGCAATCAAACCATCATGGTCTCACAAGCTTATATTGATCCTAGGAATAAGAAATTAGAGGTTGCTTTAGCATATTGCAGTACACCTATACCCTGTTTTTTCCTAAGTCTTTCCCTGTGTTGTATTTGGTTAAATCTTATGTTTCATTTCCATCAGCGACACTTTTAGGCTTGTTTGAATCGGACTGGATTACTATTTTAAGGCCATCCCATATTTCAACTTGATTTTCAGCTTTGTTTATTTCTAATTGATCAATTCCATGGTTTACTAATATATCAACTACCTTATTTGATTCTCTGAATATATGACTTATCAAGAGTATTTGTAGATCTTGCATTAATTCCCTTATTCTAGTGACCTTAGACTACAAATTCCAATCACCTATCTATCCCTTTGTAATAGCATTTATGCTAACAGTCAAGGACCACTTTCCAACTCTATATTAGGCATCCCTTTGTCTTTTCCCATTAGTAGCCCCCTTATTATCCTTTCTATTTTTGTTGCATCGTTTGTTGATATCGAAAATTTGGTTGATGGAGCTTCTACTAAATGTCCTTTCTCATCTCAAATGATGCAACCAATTCTCAACTTCCCTAGGTTTCCCCTTCAAGCAACATTGATATTTAGTTTCAATCTACCTCTTGGGGGGGTTCCATTTTACCTTCAACCTCTTCAATTTGGGGTCTAGACTAAAAGCAGGGGGCTATTTTGAATAGATTCCATCTTCTCATAAGGTCATCATCCCATATTGTGAATCTTGTTTTCCTTTGCAATTTGATATGGGATTTCATCCATTCTGTGATATTCCTTTCTATAGCCGTTGTTAATAGATTTGTTGTCATATTCTTGTCCTAAAATATTATTTTATTTCTTTCCAAATATGTTACAAATCACATGATTGATGGCATTGCCAACCAATTTTCCCCAAATATGCCTCTTTTTAAAGAAGTGGCCAACTTATAAAGAAGTCCCATAATTTATTACTTCTTGAAGTAGACCAACCCAACTTTTCTAAAAGCCAATCCCAACATTGTGCAACATATGGACAATTTAGGAGTATATGGTTTGTTATTTCTTCTTCTTCCTTACATGTGATGCACCAATTGGGACCTTTAATACCTATTGATCTCAAGTGGTCACCTATCAAAATTCTTCTATGAAATTTCATCCATGTAAAGGCTCCTGCCTTGGGTAGTATCCATCATCCCCAACACAGTTTTTGAGGCCACTTATTGTCACCTTGAATCATTTAGATCTAGTATCCTAGCTTTATGATGTACCTTCCTGATTTCGCTCCACACCATATAATTTTGTATTTCTAATTGTTTAGACATACTTCCCTCTCTTCCACATTTTTTCCTAACCTTTTCTTTGTGATTTCTTCAATGGGGACGGATCGGAAATTTATCCATCTACTTTTACCATTTCCATCTATCGCTACATAGTCTCGGACTAGCTTTCCTACCCTGCCACTAATTGCTGGAATGTGGTCCTTTATCTCTGGATATTCTACCAACGACTTGTGACCTCCCCAAGAGTCTTTCCAAAAAAATTCCTTACTTCCATCATTTATCTGTCATGTTAGATGATTTGTGATTGTGTGTTTACAATTTAACATAAAATTCCACACATGTGGTCCTCTCGAGGCATTTTCTATTGTAAGGATTTTTTCTGGATCCATATTATGCAGGTATTTCTGTTGCATAATTTTACACCAGAATAGTGATGGATTTTGGTACATCTTCCATATAAGTTTTTCCACCAACGCCAGGTCATGTGCTTTTAAATTGCTTATTCCTACTCCATCTTCTTGGGATTTGCATACATTTTCCCAATGGATTAGGGGAATTCTATGTTGCTCATTGGATCCCTCCCATAAAAAATGTTTCAAAATACTCTCTTAGCTTGTTGTCACTTTTGATGTTAATTGCATGTAAGACATAATATATTGGTATGGCTGAAAGAACTACTTTTATCATTGTTATTCATCCTGCCAATGTTAGCCACTTCCCTCTCCATGATAGAGATTTATCTCTACATTTTTTCTTTATTTGTTCCCATAGTTGGGTCTTTATTACTCCTTTGAATACATGTACTCCTAGATATTTTAAAGGGGTTACATCTATTGAATATTCCAATATGTTTGTTATCCTTCTCTATAAAGGTTTATTTATATTGAAGAAATATATTTTTGATTTGTCTTTATTTATTTGTTGTCCTAAAGCATTGATATATTCTTCCATACATTCTTTCATCATTTCATCTTCCCTGCTTGAGGCTTGTCCATATAAAACAATATTGTCTACCAATTGTAGATGAGTCATTGCTTCCATATTTTGTGTAATTTGTAGACCTTTCCACAAACCTTGATTCTGATAGTTTGCAATGAGCCTGCTGAGAGCATCTACCATTGTAACAAATAGGAAGGGGGAGATTGAGTCCCCCTGCCTGATTCCATTAGTGATCTCAAAGAAACCACATGGTTTTTTGTTCATTAAGATTGAATATCTTGCTATTGAGAGGCAATAGAAAATCATTTGTAGCAATTCCTTACAAAAGCTTAATTGCTCCATGATTTTGATCAAGAATCTCCACCTTACTCTATCATATGCTTTGCTCACATCTAATTTTATCATCATGATTTGTACTCTATCTTTATTGATTTTATGAAGTGCTTCGTTTGCTAATATGATGCTATCACCAATGTCCTTTCATGGAGTGAAGCCACTTTGATTGATAGATGTGATTTTTTCAAGAAACTTCTTTAGCTTGTCATCCAAGACTTTTGAGAATATTTTATAGAGTGTGTTACACAATCCCCAAAGCTGGTACATGTATTTTTCTTTGTTATTAATACCATAAATGTATTTTTGATGTCTTTAAAAAATTTCTTTTCTCCTAAAATCCTCCACAACTTCCCAAACATCTTTTTCAAGGAAATTCCAGCATTTGTGATAGAAAAGGCTAGGAAAAGCATTTGGTCCTAGTGATTTCTGTGGATGTAGTTGAAAGGCAACATTCTTTACTTCTTCTAGTGTAAAGGGTGCAATAAGTGCTTCATTCTCCTCTTGAGTTATTAACTTTGGGACATTTATGAGAATTTTCACATAATTCTACTTCTTTGATTATCCTGCCATTAGAAGAGTTGATTACCGGGATCCTTTTATGAGCTCTTTTATTTTGGACGTGTTGTGAAAAAAATTGTGTTTGCATTGCCTTCACATAACCACATTTCTCTTGATCTAGTGTACGCCAATATTCTTCTTCCCTAGCCAATATCTCCTTGTATTCTTCCATAATTCTTTTGTCCTTCTTATAGTCTTCCTAGAACATTTTGTCTTTCATCACTTTTTTATTCAAATCTAACAATTCTTCTTCAAGTCTTTCTTTTTTTTAGCAAATATGTTTTTCAAGACTATGTTGTTCCATTCCTGTAATTTTATTTTGATGTGCTTAAGTTTATTTTTGAATATGAAGCTTTTTGTCCCTACATATTTTGGTGCTTCATTCCACCATTGTTCAATTAGGTCTACCAGTTCTTCCTTTTCGAACCACATATTTACCACTTTAAAGTAGCTTTTTTTATATTTTTTTCTGATGTAATTGCTATTTTGATAAGATGATTTGAGCTGGCTAGAGGAAGAATACTTGCTTCCAGATTGAAGTTTGTTTCCAACCAGTTTTGTGAAAAAGCAAATTTGTCCAATTTTTCTCTAATACAACACATACTATCCCTCCTATTTGACCACATGTGTATATGTTCCATTCTTTGTTTGAGCATCTATTAAGTCATTTTTGGTTAATAATCATCCAAATTTGTTCATTAAAGATGATACTTTTCAATTTCCCCCAAATTTATCCTCTTTCCTAAGTACAACATTGAAATCACCACCCAGAATTATCAAGCATCTTTCCACATTGGATAATATTTGGCTTAATGTTTTCCACAATATTTCCTTGTCTCGATTTATGGTTGGGCCATATATATTAAAAAGGATGAGTTTGATATTGTACTTTAGGCTTAAGGCTTCACACATCATCCAGTTGTTTCTTTCTCAATGATATTCATCACTACTTTATTACTTCACCATACAATACCCAAACCAAATGCTTTTGAGAAGGATTCCTCCCATCCTCCAAGAAAGATGATTTGGCTATCTACTTTTGTCTTAGTTTCTTGCAATAGTATTATATTTGTCTTTGCTCTTTTGATCTATCGCTTAATTAAGCACATTTTGTTAAGGGCATTTAAGCCCCTAACATTTCATGTTATTATATTCATGACTCCCTTGCAAGAGAGTGCTCTCCTCCCTTTATTCCCTATAAGAAATTTTTAATGCTTTTAATAGCCTTCTCCTAAGTGAATTCTTCTCGCCTTTGTCTATTTGATTTTCGACCTTTCTTTTTCTCTACTTTTTTGATTGGTTCCAGAAATTTGGTTGTTGTCTAGGCAATGTATCTTGTTTCTATTATGTCTAACTCATCATAATCCTCTTCATTTTCACTTTTAGAGATACATTTTTTATTATCTTGTTGATTCTGCATGAGGTTAGGTATAGAGTTTTCTTCTTTCCTTGTTTCATTTTCTTGTTTAGGGTCACTCTACCTAATGCTCGGTACTTTATACTCTTCAGGAGTGTTTGACATTCTCTCCTACCTTTTAGGGCTTTCTATTTTAACAATCACCTCTTCTTTTTTGCTGGTATCCTTTGTCCTCCATTCTTTCTTTACTTTTGTCGGGCTACTTGCATTGCTTTGTCATATGATTTCTTGACCCACATTTTTTACAATAGAATTTTTGTTCTTCCACTTCAACTCCTTGCCTCCAAATCCCTATTTTAGACTTTAACTTTATGTCTTTAGGAATTTGTTTTATCATTGTGATTTGAATCATTGCATAGAGATATGAATTTCTTTCTAGTAGAGGGATGTCAATTTCTATTAGGGTGCCTAAAGATCTTCTATTTTTTTCCAAGCATTCCTTTGACCAGTATTCTAATGACATGTTATATAATCTAATCCATTTTGCCTGTATTTTCGTGGTAAAGCTTTGTGGATTAAGATTTGGTTCCTATTTTGAATGTATAAGGGCTTCCTTCAATTCTCCAGGTATCATTTTTTAAGATTGTGTCCCTATATTATTCTAATAGGAATGCTACGATGAAGAATCTATTCAACAAGAATTTGATCACATGAACCTACTTCCAGTTAACCCTTAGCCCATTTCTCAATGAACTCTACTTTTTTTTACCCTATATTCTGCATATGGCAATGAGTTCTTGCAATATTTCAATATCGTCTTCTATTTCTTAACTCTATTTTTTTTTACCCTATATTCTGCATATGGCAATGAGTTCTTGCAATATTTCAATATCATCTTCTATTTCTTCTTGTACATTGATCTCTAGTATTTCTTTCAAGTAATCTGGCTAGCTTGTATATTTAATCTCTTCTTTTACATTTATGCTTATAGGTTTTGAATTCCTACCATTACACCTCTTATGATTTTCTATATTTTTGTGCTTTAGTTATGCTTTAGATGACTTATACTTCAATATATATTTTGTGTTTTGTTTATTTAGTATTCCTTCTGTCGAATGTTGATTCAATGTCCTTATTTTTGAATTAGAATGTTCACCTGTGGCTCGTTTTATGGGGATGTTGTTTGGCCATGATAAGAAGGTTAGGATGTTATTCGTCCATTCTGACTTTTTTCCCCCATGCTTTTTAGGCTAGATTTTGGATTTGTTATTAACCACCAACAATTTCGTTTTAATCAATTATTCTTGTGTCAATTTGTATTTCATGTAGTTAGATGTGATTCTCGATCGACTTTTGTATATCTTTGATTATTATTTCCTATTCACACAAAGAAATTGGTTATTCACATGAGAAAGTTTGCAAGCAAAGATTTTTATAATTTAAACTTTATATTTATTTATTTCTCCAACTATCATTTTGAATTAACTCTAATATTTCCCTCCATTAAATTCAAATTTGGATCCTACCCTATCTTGAATTTTTCTAGATCCATTGATCTTGTAAATTTCCCCACCATTGATCAAATATCAAGTGAAGCATATAAACAAGAAGCTTTCGTTTCATTCAAATCCCTTAGCATTTTCATAATCAAACTCTAGCACTTTTATTATTTGTAGACACCTAAAATTGTCCTAAGCATATCACACACCTTGATTTTGCTTACTAACACCATTTTCTTTCATAATTCACCTATTGTGTCTATTTATTTAACTATTGTCCAATTATTTAGTTAAATTTATTTTATTCTCTTATTAATGAATAATTTAAACCAAAGATGTATCCTATTTGAATAAGACAAAGCTAAAAATTACAATCAAATGATTGTTATTGTCTACCGACTATTGAAATTCTTTCAGCCATTGATTGAAACTATCCTTTATTAAATTAATAGAAAATATCTGCTATGGATATCATAGCTCGTGATACAACCACTTTTCAGAACAGCACTGCATAAATATCTGCTACAAATATCAAAGGCTTTGAATGCATATGTCTAATCTCAACTAGGAAAAAATCTAGCAGATATCTTGCAGCTGAAAAAAATGAATTGGCTTTTAATGCATACATTTAATCAAGGCATTTCAGATTTGTCTCCAGTTATGATTTAGCTGCATTCGGTCCTTTCAGAAGAATGTTGGTATGAATGCTGCATTGTTGTCAATTACCAATTCCCTTCAACCGTCCTCCATCACTGCCTCCAGTTTGGATCAAAATATTAACCTGTGAACCGACCACTCTATCAGCTAACTTTAGAATTGGAAATTCGCAGTGATTCAAAACTTCTCCAACAATACTACTTGTAACAGGTAAGAAATTTGGATTTCGTATTAATGTAGAATATCTTACATGATGTTGCACTGCAAAAAAAAGTTTATATTACAATAATATAAAAGTCTATATGCTAATATTCTAATTTTTCAAAATTTCTAAATCTTTTTAATTTTTTGGAACTTAATAATGATCTCAGAAGAAAAACACAAAAAATCTTCGGGATTCCTTGAAATTTGTTACATGTCTATCGTAGTATTTACAAAAACTTATCTATAATATAATAACTTCAAATAAACTACCGCGATAATTTAAATTATCTTATATATGGCGGCAGTATTATCATAAGTACCATCTCGCAAACATGGTACTTATTTATGCATAGTTAATTAAATATCTTTAGGTCATATATAAGATAATAATTCCTCAATATATTGGGTACTTATGATAATAATTAAATATATCTTCTATGTATTTATTTATATCCAATTAATTGGGTATAAATAAATATACAAGTATACTTGACAAAAATGTAATTAATTTGGAAATGTATACCATAAAGCTAATATATACCCAATTAATATAAATAATATATATTTATTTTAGCTACTTGATAAATATCTTAATATAACTCATATTTACTAATTAATTTTAATACAATGATTATGGTAAAACTAACATGAAAAATAATATAAGAGAGGTAGGTATACAAATTTATATTACCTTCCTGTTAATATATGGGTATTATCATAATAAAGATTACAAATAATAAAATGATAGGAAGGTATATACATATCTTTGAAATTTGTAAATAATTTATAATCAATCTCTCTCCCTCTCTATATCTCTCCCTCTCTCTCTAGACACGTGAATTAGGTTTGTTTCCAATTATCTTTGTCAAGGTATAATCTATAAATGTATTATATATATATATATATATTAATTTTCTAGAAAATATCATTAAGGCTTATTTTGATAGTTTAAATAATATATATTCATTTTAGTTGCTTGATAAGGTTACAAATTGACAATATCTTTAGTTAAGTATCTCATATGTATAAAAGCTAACATAAGTACCCAATATATTTAATTATTATCATAAGTACCATCTACCAAACATGGTAATCAAACTAGTATACCTATCTCTATCTTATTTTCTCTATCCATTTATTTCTCTCATCTTTGCTTGTTCAAACATGGAAGTGTGGTGCAAAGCAATTCAACCCTCCTCATTGCAAGCAAGTGGATCTGCTCCTCTCTCCAAGAGATTTTTCACACCATCTAAATTGCCTTCATAGGAAACCTTACATAGAAGCATGGCATAATCCACCTCATCAAAATAAGTCTCTAGTGGTTCTTGAGAAACCAACAATAGCTTCCCCATTAGTTTTATGTTATATTTCTTAATGGCCATATCCAAAGTGCTCACCCCATCGTTGTCTTTGCAAGTAACCATCTCCTCCCTCTTTGGGCTAACTTTAGAGACATATTCACTCCACACTATAGCGCAGTCCCCTCCCCTAGTCAACACATCAACAATACCTTCATTTATATATTTCCTTATGAGAAAAGGGGCATCTACTGTTTGTTGCTATAAAGCACCATGGTCCATGTAAGATAAGTCAAGTCTTTCAAATGACGAGACTGGTCGACCAAAGCACACACCAGCTCACAATGATGACCGCTTGAACCTTCACAACCCATCTATCCTCTCTATCTAGAGGGCTAATGTAGATTGCCATCTTGTACTCTCAATTGATGTTGTTCTCAAATATATTACAAAATATGCAACAAAAGCTGAGCACAAATCCGAAACATACCATGCCATGTTATCTTGCATTTCAACCACTTTAGAATCAAAAATGCCTACCCCGAATGCATTTAGAAAAATGCTTACTGATAGCCTTATGGATCATGATATTAGTGCCCAAGAGAATTGCCACCTTTTATTGTAATTACCCCTCTCCATATTCAGTAGGGCATTTATTTCATTAAATGTTAATCACCACAAATTTCAATGTGTATCGGTCTCGACCACGTCTATCACCACATCACCTACCTACATTGATGCCTACATGGGCTAACCCATACATCCAGAGGCAATGACTCTCATTGAAGTGACCCAAAAATGGACATACAAAACATCTCAAAAAAATGAACAATGGAAGCAGCGCCCCCAAAATGCAATTGTTTGTGTTTCACCTCAATTCACAAGCATACTTGCAAGAGACAACAAAAGATTTCATGAATTTTGTTGGAGTCAACTCATTCTATACCACCCATTCGTAACATTGACATTGCATTTGGCTCCTTCGAACATCAAATTATAGCACAATGGGAAAGGTTCTCTTCTAGATACAAACCATGGCATGTACACCGCACACTAACAAGGCCAGCTGAAACATTAGATTCTAGTAGTAGCTCCGGCATTGACTTTGTGTAGCGAGGAAACAACCCTCAAGAATGACAAGTTCTCTCAAGTTTACACCTGAACCTTCCTTTACAAATTGATGCACTTGAAATGCTTGGTCAACATGACATTGACTTGCACCATGAATGGCAAGATACCAGCTTCAACCCACTACAAAGATACCAGCTTCAACCCACTACAAAGGAATTTTGCTACTACTTTCATAGACTCCAATTGCCCAACCTTTCAAGTACACCATGTTCTGAATGAAAACACCCATACTACTTTCTCTACTCAGCAACAAAAATCATTTGATATCATTTTGTCTCATCTTAGAACTCATCCATTGCAACCACCACTAAAGCTAATTGTCCAAGGAACTACAAGAACTAGAAAGTCACACCTCATAAAAAAAATTAGGTTTGCATTCATGAGTTTAGCTCCAACTCTCCAGTCACCATTACTACTTCTTGCACCAATAGGTGTTGTTGCATTCAACATTCAAACATCAACAATTCATTTTTCCATTCGCATTCCAATAAAAGAAATAGCCCTGCTACAAGGACAAACACTTGCAACCTTCCAAGAAAGCATGCACTTTATTTAGTAAATTTTGATAGACGAGATGAGCTTCATAGGTGCAAAGTTGCTATAGCGGATTGACATGAGGCTATGGGAAGCATTCCCCATCCACAACAATCTGCCCTTTGGAGGGCGGTCCATTATTCTCCTTGGTGACTTGGGCCAACTACCACTAGTTAAAGATATCCCCATGTATGTGTCTACTTCCTATGGTGGAACCTTATGGCATAGCTACACAACAGTGATAACTTTGACCAAAATATTCTGCCAAGTTGGTGATGCTCCTTCTCAAATTGCTTTCTATGTACTTCTCTCCAATCTATGAAATGCAGAGCCTACATGAGAAGACTAGCAAGTTCTAATGTCATGTTCAAGCTCCTTGCTCAACTCTATAGAAAGCTTTGTTTTCTTGTCTACAATACATCTATTTGCAACACATGAATTGGTGTTACTACACAACAAACGTGTGTTGCTATCTTTGGCGACACTTGTTTCCCTTTCCATTATAGAGGAACTTAGGGGGTCAACATACTCAAATCCAGATGAAGAAAAACTTCAAGCTCAAATTTTGTTATCTATTGGCCAAAAGGTCATGTTATGTTCAAATTTATGGGTTGAAATAGGTCTCGTGAATGGTGCAATTGGTCAAGTAAAAGCAATTGTATACAACGATGCTGAAAAACCTCCTCAACTTCCCTTGTTTGTTATTGTTAATTTCAAACATTATATTAGACCATCTTGGGACCTTAACAATCGAAAAAAGTCCCAATAACCCCCCTAAGTTGTGGGATTCGCCATCAAATTCCACTTAAAATGGCATGGGCCTTGACAATACACAAGTCACAAGGCCTAACACTTCCAAGGGACACGATCGACATTGGCAACATAGACCATCAAGGGCTGACATTCACAACTATTTCACGAGTTCCTGATCTACAAAGTCTTCACATACACCCCTCCTTCACATTCCAAATATATTCACGCATGCAACAAAGCCCATATGTCACTTTCCAGAAAAACAAAGAGAATCGTCTAAAAGAAATGTCAAATTCCAACTCTTCAGACACTAAAGTGCATTTCAACTTCTATAGGTATGCCACTTTATTATTGAATTCACTACCAATACTTATATAGTTCTTTTTTTTGTGAATTATAACTCTCTCTTTCCTTTATTGCAGGCTCCACTCATGGCTTATTTACACTATGCTCTCATTGTCTAACACCTATAAAACTACTCTACCAAAGGTAACTAATAATTTGTATTGAATTTTAACTTTAACATTGTGTTTTATGTTAGTTGTTTTCCAAATACTAAATAGGTCTTTTGTTTATTACAGATACATTGGAGTTCAATGTGACCGTGTGACAAAATTGCACAAAATATAAAATATATCTATACCATTGTATTTAATTGCATACATTCTTGTAATGACAATTAAAAAATGCATAAAACACTAAATTTTCAACATTGTATATATATCCTTATTCTACATTTTTATATCATATAATTTGAAGTTCCCTTTTTTTTGTATAGTATTTCCATTTAAGATTTTTCATGTGTTCTCTTATTATATAATATACACATTGTTCTATTTCAACCAAAATATCTGCACAAATTCAAATAAAGTCATACAATTATTCGACATACCCCATTGCACACCTAAAGTGCAATAGCTAGTTAAGGTTATTTGATTAATTTATCATCTTCCTTTCTTGAACTCTCGTTGAAACTGGTATGGGTCCCTACCTCCCAACATCCTTGCATTTGGGAGGAACTACCCATCCTTGCATTAATTACCCATCCTCAAAGTTACCGCAACAGGGATAGTTGCAATTACCCATCCTCCATCCCCGACTCTGAGGGATAGTTATTATGGAGTTGTTGAGGGCTTCATACTATTTCCTCTCTTTTGATTAAACAATTTCAAATTATTTAATTAAAATACTAATTTTCCCTCTTGATTAAATAATTTATAATTATTTAATTAAAGATCTTAATTATTCCAACTTGCACAATTAAATGATTTTCATAATTATTTAATTAAGTAATTTTTCTCCAATCCTCCAACTTGCACAAATAGTATTCCCTTTTCAAATTCAAATGCTTCCCTCCAATTCAAAATATCTCCAGCTTATTTCCATGAAATAAGGAAAATTATTGAGCTCTCATGGATTACGAACCCTTGATTAATCCTTGATCCACACTTTCATGGATTATGAACCATTAATTTAATCCTTGATCCACACTCACCTCCTTAATTTCCTCTCATTCATTGATTATCATTTTTCATCTTGATCATTGATTGGAATTCCTAGAATCTATAAATACCAAGCCTTTCAACATGAATTTAATTCACAATCCTCATAATCATCCTTACTCTCTAAAATTCTTAACTCATTTATTGAGCATTCTAGAGCATTATCTTGTGAATCACACCCTCTCATCAAAGCTTTTGTAATATGGATAATGCATAAAAATAAGCAATCCACATCCACATCACAATTATACATCAATCCATAATGAGACTAAGAGATTTACACTTTCAGTTTGCTTAATTGCTTTGAATTTAGTTCAAATCTTTGGATTAATCAATTTGAATGCTTTGCAAATGAATTTTATTAAGTGTGGACTTGTTTGATTTTAGTTCAATTATGATGTTATTTGATCATTCATGCTAACCATACAATATTTCAACACGCCCTGTGGGAACCACATCCCTATTCTAACCATTCTTTTTTGAGTTTCTGTCATATTGCATGTTATAGAGACAATGTGACACTTGTGTAGGAATGCTTTCGTTAAAGATCGATGCTTATGCAACTCAAATATTGACACCAAAAATTTTGTATGGTTAGCATGAATGATCAAATAACAACGTAATTGAAATAAAATCAAACAAGGACACGCTCAATGAAATTCATTTACAAAGCATTCAAATTGTTTAATCTAAATATTTGAACTAAAATCAAAGTAATTAAACAAAATAAAAGTGAAAACCCCTCAATCCCATTGTGGATTGATGCATAATTATGATATGGATGAGAATTGCTTGGTTTTATGCATTATCCATGTTGCAAAATCTTTGATGAGAGTTCGTGAGTCACAAGATAATGCTCTAGAATGCTCAAGAAATGAGTCAAGAATTCTAAAGAGTAAGGATGCTTATGAGGATTGTGAATTAAATTCATGTTGAAAGACTTAGTATTTATAGAGTTTAGGAATTATAATTAATGATCAAGATTGAAAATGATAATCAATGAATGAGAGGAAATTAAGGAGGTGAGTGTAGATCAAGGATTAATCAAGGTTTTGTAATCCATGAGAGCTCAACAATATCCCTTATTTCATGGAAATAAGTTGGAGATATTTTGAATTGGAGAGAAGCATTTAAATTTGAAAAGGGAATATTGGAGGATTGGAGGAAAATTAGTTAATTAAATAATTATGAAAATCATTTAATTGTGCA
Organism: Sequoia sempervirens; assembly: GCA_007258455.2. Classification (NCBI taxonomy): domain Eukaryota; kingdom Viridiplantae; phylum Streptophyta; class Pinopsida; order Cupressales; family Cupressaceae; genus Sequoia; species Sequoia sempervirens. The sequence continues at coordinate 158,228 of VDFB02062602.1, forward strand.
AGTTGGAAGAATTAAGATCTTTAATTAAATAATTATGAATTATTTAATCAAGAGGGAAAACTAGTATTTTAATTAAATAATTTGGAATTATTTAATCAAAAGGGAGAAAATAGTATGAAGCTGATGAATTAATCAAATAACCTTAATTATTTGATTAATAGGAGAATAAAGTGAATTTAACTAAATAATTGGACATTATTTAGTTAAATGGACAAAATAGGTGAATTATGAAAGAAAATGGTGTTAGTAAGTGAAATCAAGGTGTGTGATATGCTCAAGACATTTTTAGATGTCTACATTTTTCCCCTCTTTGAAGCGAGGTACTCATTGCGTTGTTTCAAATTGTAGGTGACAGAAACAGTGTGGCACTTTTGTAGAGACGGTCCTACGCTTTTGTCAAATATCAACTATTGTAGTGCTTTTGTTTTAATCTATCTTTTTTTGGTTGCAAGAACAATCTTATACTTCTGCAAGTCAAAAGTGTGATGCCTTTGTCCTATTGTGGTGCTTTTGTTCTGATTTATCCTTCTTTGTGTGTAGGAACGTGATGCTTTTCCAAACTTCGATGCTTTTGTATAAGGTCAACACTTCTATAATCAACAGTGCAACACTTCTACAAGGTATAACCATGCCATAATTTCTAAGGGTTCAATTTTATTTTAATTCATTTTTTTAGCTAACCCTGACAATTTGTTGTTTCCCTATTTTTTATTTATCAAGTCTAACAATTTGCAACACCTTGGAAATCAATGAGAGAAGATGAAAATCAAAGTAAAACTACTAATGATGTTGGTTTTGTAGGTTTTTAATTGATCTAGGATTCACATTTGAATTCAGTGCTTAAAAATGAACCCTACAACTATCACACTTTATTTTGGTTCTTAAAATACATCTTAACATTTCATTTTAGTGCTTTAAATGAACCCCACAACTATCACTTTACTTTGGTGCTTAAAATGAACCAACTATTTGCACATTTCAAATTGGGATTAAAATTTACTAACAAATTTCAGTTTCCATTGGTGCTTTAAAATTGAACCAAACATTTGAATCCTTGGTGCACTAAAAATGAAATATTTGGCATGTTTGGTAGGTTAGTGTGTACATATGCTCTTTCCTTACACCTCAGTGTGATCTTGGAAATCATAAATACCACTAACTTACATATTTGTTGTACACCTTGAGGTCTAGTGTTGTGTATACTCTCCTCCTGTGACTCCCAATAATGATCTTTAGGACCAAAAGAAACACTAGTTCCATTTATTTATAAGTAGGAGACTTGTTTTAGGGCCTCATCACCCCAAGTTTTGATCTCAAGCATGTTTCTTGATGGCCTATAAAGGGGGGGAACAAAAGTTATACCCCAAGGAGTAGCTAGCATCCTTCAAGCCAAGCTTGGTGACCCTCGGTCTACCAAGACACATATAGGTGATGAGGAGAGAGGCGACCCATCTTGACTCAGGCATATCAGATGAGATCTTTTTTCATGACAAACCCCTACTACAAACTTGTAAAATCTAGAATCCTAAGAGCCATTTGTAAATGATTAGCTTAAAGTGGTGCAATGTAGAAGGATCAATGTGTGAAGTTACTTGCTATGTACCAACCTTTGTTGAGGCAATAATAATCCCTTATTAGGAACTTTTTCTTTCAAGGTAAGAGGTGTCAAGGTGGTATATGACCTTGACATACTCTAGTCATCCACTCATTAGAAGATATTTTATCAGTAGGCCCACTTTAAGTTGATAAACCTGATCTTCCACTATAATTAAGTTGTGTATCTATGGCGTGTCTTTATTGTGAATCTACCCATGGTACCAATTAACGTGATCTTATTGAAGAAGAGTGCACAAAAATCTTCAAAATCCAATGATTCAGTCTTACATGTTTCTTGTTTTCTATCACATCAAAAAAATCAAACTCCTAGGTCAACTTACACATAAAAGAACCTTTGAATAGATCAATGCCTTTGTTTAGACAATGCAACGCCTTTATGCAAATCAACGCTTTTTTTTATTAAAACAATGCTTTTGTTTGCATCTTGATGTCTTTGTTTAGGGTAAACAAAAATTTGTATCATGACATTTTTGTTTCATTAATATGACATTTTTGTTGGACATGGATGCCTTTGTAGATACTCTGGCACTTTTGTAGAAAATAGTTTGATGCCTTTGAAAAATAGCACGATGCATTTGACTATGACTTAAAAACAAAGAAATTTTAAAACATTTCCAAAATCTGTATTTTGATCAGCAAGCACTAAATCACTTGAAATTCATGCGAAACTGAATTTTATTCACTTTTATCACTTAGCATAGCAGCAAACAAACCTTTGTTCACTATCATTTTGGGCTTGTTAAAATACTTTCTAGGTTATCATTGGATCAACTCAACTCCACTCACAAAAAACAACAAACCATCAACCTCACCATCAAAACATTTCATTCCAAATAACCTAACATTTGACATAAATCATTTAGATTTAGATCTTCATCTTATCACCTAGTTTGGATTTATGCTTGAAAACAATCTTTTTTCAAGTATTTAGTTAAGCTATCATCATTATGAGTTAACCTACCTTGGAGTCACGAGTCTACTTCCAAATTTTGTAATCTCATCACCATCCTCAAACATACCTAAACAAAAGATCTAGTCTAAACTTTGTCAATATTAAAGGTTCCACCTCCATCCATCCAAGTAGTCATTCAACATTGGTCCAAAATCGATTAAAGTGTCATTATTAGCTCAATTTGGAACAACTAATTTTTTTTTCTTCAACAAATTCATTTTCATCCAATGTCACAACCCAACATCTCCTAGGATTATTACAAGTTGTATGGTCACAACAAGATCTAAATACAAGAAAAACATGGAGTCAAATCCTAGTGGTTCAAATGCTCCTACTACTACAAATGCTAGTGACCAACCCTATGAAATGCCTCAAACTAATGCTAAAGGGTATGAACTTCCTTTACCAACAAAAATGCAACCTCAAACGTCTCAAGTGAAAATAGTCTATATAGAGTATATCATTAACAAACCCTCTAAAATCACTACTGACCAAATATTAGAGATGCAACAAGACACGTCTTTTGTTAAAGTGATAGAGGCTATGATAATTCAAGATCCCAACTAATACATGTTAATACTCACACAAAAATGTGCTAAACTTCCAGTAGATTTTAATTTTAATCAACTTAGGGATCAACCAACAACATCAAATTTTGGAGCAAAAACTTGTCCACAAGGGAGTGACCCCTTAGAGCATCGCATCATTGAAAAATACCTAAACCTTATTTAACAAATGTACTAATTCAATCCATGATCACTTCTCAAGGAGCAGATCAAATAAACTTCATGAATCAATATAACAATCCACTCTATAACACTCAAAATCTAGAGACTTCAACCAACCTAGGTTTGCAAACTACAAACAATCTATCACCAAACAATCCAAACATGAACATACCAAAACACAAACATACCAAACATGAACATACTAAAATGGTGGGAAGGGGAAACCTTTGTAGTTTTTACCTTAGGGTTTGCCACCTTTCCAAAAATTTATGGGGGATATGGGATGGATTGGAAATGCAAGAATGGAATGAGGGTTTGGTAGATTTGGAAAAGGTATAAGATTGACTTACCACTTGATAGGTGAGTCAACCAACCCTTAACAAAATCTAGAAATGTCCTAATGGTGGAATGCAATGATCTAACTACACTAAGAGTGTAATTTATTGTTCCGATGTAAATATAAAAGTACAAAAGTTCACAGAAAAATTCAGACAACAAAAATGAGTAGAGCATGACACTATGCACCTGCGGTTCAACTCTATGGCAGAAAATGGAGGACACAAATGCCCAATGTGTGAGTGTCTTTGTATGCATTTTTAGATCTATTTTCAGGGTCCTCTGATGTCGGATTTGAGGTTCATATTGTTGCCTTTAGATCTGTTGGAACATTGTCAGCTATTTCTGTAAATAAGATTTTGTGGCTTGACAACTTGTATGACAACAAACGCAACAATGAACACTTTGTCTCTGAAATTGCTTCAATCCTCTTCAACCTAAAATCCACACATTTGCAAAGAGAAGAGATGTTGGTCCATTTTAGGGGATTGCCTCAATCAAACCCCATGTAAGTGTTTCCTTGAATAACAATGAAAATTCCAATGATAACAATGGTAATTGAAAGGGAGGAATTATGAATGAACAAGATGTTGCAATTCACCACCTTTCAATGGTTTCCTTGAAGGACTAAATTCATGCACATCACCTCAAGGCTTTGGATCTTTCTTGCTTTATTTTCTTGAATGCTTGAATTGCTTTGGAGACCTACAAAAGTGTTAGCCTTCACAAAACAATGACGTGAATACACATAAACTAATATAAATGTTGACATGATATTAGGATCTTGAACTACTAAAATAATGCTTTGAAAATGCTACTCTTTGACTTTCTCAATAATGCTCTTGATGATAAGTGTCAATAATTTCCACTTAGGTTTGAAATGATGTAATAACTTGGTACTTATAGGCATTTATACAACTTCCCAAAAATTAAATCTCAATAGACGACTTTGGACAATTGAAACTCAAATGTTAAATTGTCACAAATGACATATTTCAATTTGGAGGAAAATAGGAGGGAGTGTCTTGAATCTATTTTCCAAGACAGTTAGTGTTGGGGGTAAGGTATTAGATAAATGCAATTAATTCTCGCTTACAATTCCTTGAAAATTATCAAAAATGGGCCATGGAATGCATAATTTAGGAAATTAAATACTCAATTGGGTCCAATAATTTAAGGGGGGACCAAACATAAGGTAAAATTTTCATGGGTGACAATTTACGATTGTACACATACCAAACATGAACATATCAAATATGAAAATTCCAGACACGAATGTATGAAATTCAAACATGTCAAATGCAAACATGATGTACTATGGGATGTGTCCATTCACAAAGCACCTTCACTAATGTCCCTAACATACAACAAACCCAACAAAAACATTAACAACATCAACATCAACAATGTTGTAATATCAAACCCAACAACATCAATATCAAAACCAACAAAACATCATCCCACATAAATAATTATCTTCTCAAAATATCATCACAAAATCAATACACTTCACAACATCCTCAACATCATCAATACACCACCTTACAACAACTTCAAGCACAACAACAACTTTCCCAACAACAACTTCAAGCACAACAATAACATTCATCATACATCCATTATCAACAACCAAACCCTTCACAATAAAACATCGTACCCCAAATTCAATATGTATCTCACAACTCAACTCCACAACATCAAGGTAATTATCAAACGGGTCCTTTACCTCAAAACAATCTCCAATATCAAACGAGTTCATGCAACATGAATGTTCCTCCATATCAATATTCAAATCCATGTAACACATACAATTTGTTACCAAATGTTCCACCTATAGACATATCCTTGCAAATTCAAATGTTAACACAAAAAAATCATACATTGTTCAAGACGTATGTGTTGCGTCTTTTGAATCTAATAATGAAAGTTGATCAACTGGTGTGATTCCATATTGATTTAATGCATTAATAGCATGTTTATCATTGATTTGATCAAGTTGCTCAATTTCCTATCCCTCTTAAAACTTCAGAGGGCAACATGTTGAGCTCTACCCTCGTGGGAGCCACATTTTACCCCACATGTTGTAATTAGTTGAATCAGAACAGTAACAAGACTTTTCCTAAATCTACACAAGGGACAAACCAGTTAGATAAACAAAGCATATCATAGGTGTGTTTGATCACTCCTTTCTTGTTTTCAAGGACACTTATGGTATGCTGCTATTTTAATGCTTGTAGACATTAGATTACACATTTATGGATGTTTTGCATAAAATTTTGATCAGGGACCTTTCATTGCTCTAACAACATTGCTTTTATCCAATGCAAGAAACCTAGGAGTAGCAAGGAGGGTGTCAAACGGAAGCAGAGTAGTGTGAAGGATTGAGATGATGTGAGGCCAAGCCAACGGGATTCATCATTCCACCAGGAAATGATAGGTCCCTTTTCATTTTATATGCAATTTATTTTCTATTATCTATATGTTTATAGTCTCTTCTCTATAAGCATTAGGATAGCTAGTCCCTTGGCTTGTGAGGGACATTATACACTCATGATGATCAATAAAGATTACATTTGCAATACATGTTGGTTCTCTCTCTTATTTGTATGTAATTGCAAAACTGGAATAAATGCAATCTGTTTTGACAATCTTCTTTGTGCACATTAATGAACATAGCAGAACATGATGTATCTTTTAATGTTTTGAATGAAATCACAAAAGAATAAACACTAAGTTACCTGATTTTAGCTAAAAGTTAAAAATCAAGTAACATTTTTGGTGACATCTGCTATATGTTTGCCTACAAAACATCTCAACCAGTTGCCTAAAGCCTATCCATTGGGCACTAAGTCATCTAAAAACTGACACCACTTGAAAACAACATTGTATGTTGTTGTAACTCCCTAAACCAATAAGAGACACCTTGAAATTTATTGAAAACCCAACACTATAGAATGAAAACTACCTAACTGTGCTAAAAAACATTTAGGAAGAACTGAAAAAATGCATCTGAAATGAAACTACCCTAACCTACTCTAACCAGAAAAGAAGTTGGTCAAACAAAACCATTGACAGGCTTTGCAAAATAACACCCATTTTTAATCAGCAACTAATGCATTACATGATTATGTATTGCTGAAAAAATATGAAACACATGCAAATATTCAATAGACTATTGCAGAGTTTCATAAAAAATGCAAATAAACTTACTTGCATCTTGAAAACGATCATGCATATTGCTATCCTGAACTCGACAAGCAAGCTGAATCTAATCACCTTCAACTACAACTCCAAAATCAGCTTCTTCTCTAATTGTATCCTCATACTTGGGTGCAAGCATGACCTTTGTAGCTTCAGTAACCTCTGAACTGGCTAAGTATCTAATTGGACAGTCTCTAGAACAGATGAAGCCTAAACTTTTATTACTGACTTCCTGATTGAGATCTTGAAGAGTAGTATCCATCTTTTGCTCTTGTTCAACTTGAACAATACTTGTATGTAGCTCAATCTCCTAGATACCCAAATCAAAAATATCTTTTTCAAAGGAGGAAGGCAAATGTCCAAACAATGAGATGGCATCTTCCAACACACTTTCAATCAATGCAACAACTTCAAGCTCCTATATACACCAAAAAGGAGGCTACTCACTAAGATTATGCAAATCAACTTCATGGGAAGTTTTTTGACTTGAGAGAATAGACTTATCCCCACCAAGACCACATTCTTCCTTTGGCTCCATGTCTGATTCTACTAATTTATTGATACCAAAGGGGCTGAACGTGGTTATTTCCACTTCTTGTTCTTATTGTTCTTGATAATCTTCCTCCAAAGATGCTGGCATAACATCTAGACATGATCAGAAAAACTCAATCTCGGCTTGAAACAGATCCTCTTCACTCTTTTCATTGCATTTTTGTGTGGGAGGACTGATATTAAGCTCATGGCAACTCTCTTGAGGAAATAAAACCTCAAGGCCTACAACCTCATGTTACTGACTTATGACCAAATTTATGCTCTCCTCATCATGCTCAATAAAACATGGAAGACCATCAAATGAAGCTAAGAAATTATGGCCTACATCACCTTCTTCAACCTCGTCAGGTTGTTGTCTTAATTCTTGAACCTGCAACTCACCACATTGCTTGATGTCGTCTTGCCGCTTTGAATCTTCATCCTTGTCGACAAAAGTAGGTAATTCATCAATCTAAGCTGAAGGTTGGTCCTCTGCAACATTTTGGTCATCTTCAACAAAAGCAAGAGGATGACTAGCTAAAACATTGCAAAACACATCTTGAGAAATCTTCTCATGTTCAACCTTTTGTTGTTGTAGCCTGTATTCCTCCATAGCTAAATGCAACAAGTTTATATTTGTGGCCCTTTCCTTATCTTCTATGGCAGATGCTAGAACCTCACATGATAGAGCAGACGACCCTTTCCAACTTGGAAACTTATGGGTAGAAGGCTCATGGTAGGCTCACTAAAGGGATCAAAAGGTTCCTCTTGTTTAAAGCTAGGGAACTTGCGCTTTGAAACCTCTTCATTAATAGGATGATTCAACATTGCAGAAAGATTTGAGTTGAAACTAAGAATGGAAGGTGATGCTTTGGTTTCATACCTTTGTTGGCATTCCTCTGCAGCTATCTACTTTGCAAGACATTTCTCATGTTGTCTCCTTTGAATCTCCTTCTCCTGCTCTTGAATGTATGCCTGGTAGGCTAACTCCTCCTGATGCATGTCAACCTCCTATTGCTGCATTTGATACTCTTGTTCTCTATTGATTTTGTCCAACTGCCTACAAAAATTTAGTAATATACTATCAATATTACTAATCCCCATATCATCAACAGTTTGGGGTTGCAAAAGAGAACATGACTATTGTTTTGGACAAAATATCCTTCTTGAGGCTGGTTTTGGGCATATTCTGGCTGATATTGAGATTGAGTAGGAGTGGGAGGGCGGGAAACATAATGAGAATGTTGGTAACTTGTTGTCACAGGGTTATTTGAAATAAAACCAGCAAGTTGTTCGGTGTGATATGGCTGGTAAGAGGTCATACATGCATGATTTTCATGGAATGGTGGGTAATTGGCATTTTCATGATATGCTAGGTGATATGACATGTTTCCATGAAACATAGACATGTTTGTTCATTCAAAAGTTGGAATATGAGACAAAATCAAATTTAATTGAAACTAACTAGCACTTGATCATATTGAAACCAGTAAAACTTCTCAGAGTCGCTAGGTATGTATTTGGAATACCTTAAAAGGCAGTAATCAGTTGTTGTACACACCAAACAATAGTAGCAAAACATATATAATGGATTGAGAATCAATTCCCAATCCCATCGAGCATGCCAGAACTGTTAGTGATCTAAATCTACACCCCTTATGCCAAGTTGTGAAAGAACTTAACGGGTTTGGATGTAACATGGGACTACTTTTAGGTTGTGGGAGTCCTATTTTGAAAGCAAACCTCCAGATTATGGGTTGGCTCCCCTTTTGATGGTGTCACCTAAACTATTCCTTGCTGGGAAAAAGGGATAAAGAAACATGAAAAGAAAAACTAAACCCCTATGGTGATGCACGTAATGATTTCTTAGACCTATACAGCTCCTTTAACACACAATCTCATCAAAAACTCAACTTAACTTAACACAACTCAGATATTTAACATATCAATGCATAAGTATTTTGTAAGGAGGCTTGGTTCTCTTAACATTTATGAAGGAAAGGAAATATTTCACAACTAAAAAGACTATTTGAACTAGTGCACAACTTAGAACCTACAGAAATACATGCTTATTCTACCTAAAGGTTCTAAAATGAGACAAGCATTGAAGGAGTTATCAAAACTCACAATAGCATTCATCAATCACCACATTGCACTCAATAAAGTAGCTTCTAAGAAGGTAAAACACTGAATTTAATTAACAAAATGGTGTTACATAATGTTGTACATGTCTAATATTGACTCACAATGTTGTCCTCTACCTGAAAAAAGCTCCAAAGTAAGCTACAATGCCCTGCAGAAAGAAAGAAAGAATTGCTGAAAAACTCAAGTCTGAAGATACTTAAGCCATTTTGAAATAATTGCTCACACATGCCCTTCTAGAAACCCTAGGTCGGATGCAACACAAAGGACAAAAAAGAACCTTCCAAAACTCCTCCAAAATGTCCTCCAAATGCAAAAAAAGTCAATCCAAGACCCAACAATACCAAAAGCGTGACAAAAAATGCCTCCAAAATGGTCCCATTTCCTCCAAAAGCCCTGTCAAAGACAACTCTCACACTTTCCACATGTTGGTCAATATTCCTTCAAATTTCTCACATGCCTCCAAACTGTTTGACTCACACTTTTGGTGTGCAAACATGTCTTCAACCTGCTCCACTATGTTTGCAAGACATAAATCTTCAACTAAACCTCCAAAAGCATGTGTTGAAAGTTCAATGCATTTAATTTTACATTAAAAGTAACATTTAGACTTAAGCGATTTATAAATTATCACTCAAGTTAATGTTTTACATTTTTCATAATAAATGCAAAATAATAACCATTATCTCAACCACCCCTAAATACATCAAAGTTAACTCACCATTATCTTGCATTTTAAAATAACATTTGTAATTGAGTGATTTATAAAATACCACTTAATTAAAATGCCACACATTTTAAAATCAATGCAAAATAGAAAGCAAGCATGGTCTCAATGGGAGATAATGCAATAACATGGTCTTGAAAGACTTATACTCAAAGTGATGGGAGGCTGGAAACAAAGTCTTAAGTCTTGAAAGACTTGCAACTTTCAAGGAGACACATTAAAATCCACCAAGGCAAATATGATAAGGTCATAAAAAACACCACTAAGGCATAGGTCTTCAAAAAGGTAACAAAGGAAAAATCACAAGGCATTAGTGAAGGCCTTTTTTGACTTAAATCAATGTGATAAAAGTCCAAAATTTGAAATAGGGCAACTTAAAAACCCTAAAACAAAAAAAAGAGCTCTACCCTTCAACCATTCATTTGGTATTTGTCACTTTTGGAAAAAACTTCTGCATTTGGCCACCATGATGAGTTAGGGTTCGAGTTTTCTACATGCATTTTCAGTTGATTTCCCCATGCTTGGAGTTGAAATCCCTCTACAACCTGGTGGTAAGTCATTTCTTGAATATCTTGTAGCATTTCACTCCATTTTTGAAGGGATTTGAGGCTTCCTCACCGCAATTGTGGCATTCTTTTCTAATGTATTTCTCTATATTTTCTATTTGTAAAAGGTTCACCTACATTTGGGCCACCATTGAAGTGACTTTTTGAAGCTCCCATAGAGGTTTTGACTGGCACATTCAAAGAAAATAAACAAATTGAACTCAGGTAAGCTCCATCTAATATGTATCTTGATTTTCTCCTTCCTTTCCAGTGAATATAAGCTCAATTCGAGCTCTGGAAAGAAATTAAATGATGAATATGTTTGATTTTTTTAGTGAATCTCTTGCGCATTTCTATATTTCTTCAAATCAAAAGCTCTTTGTGTATGCATCCACGACTGTATGTTTCTTGTAGAAAATATTTTTTAAGGAAAACCCTCCTTTGCTGATAAAATCGTGCAAGATTATAATATGAATGAGATTTCATGAGAGGTGGTTAGTTAAAACAAGAACTATCTCTATTCACTATTCCACAAGAAAATGTTGTTTTGTGAACAAAATATGATTTACAAAAAAAATGATTCAATGACATTTCATAGTATAGAATCTATGCATCTTTTCCATTCCTTTATAGCCGCAACATATGTATCCTTGGGTTCCTTTTTGAAAACCCTTGCTTTTTCCATCTGGGTTTTATTTTCATTGGTTCAAGGGGTTTTCATTTTCCTCTCTGCATATTTCCATTTTGCTGCCTCCAAACTCCATCATCAAGGACTAGCCTTTAAATCTGCATCATTGACATTTAAATGAGACAAATGTATTGTCTAAAGGTTGTTATCTTTCTCATGCTTTTGCAGGAATTCAGAATGTTGATTTGATATTTTTGTTGAAAGACTAGATATGTTTTGAGAAGACACTAAACAAGGTTTAGCTAAATCTTCTTATCCATTTCACTTGTGCTGCAATGACCACCAAACCTATCAAGCATGTTGGGATCTTGAACCTTCAAATTAACTTATTTGCATCTGGTATGGATTACCAATTGTTGTTGGTTTTGTTGAAAATGATGGAAAAACAGAGCCTTAAATCTCCCTGTTTAAAGACTCCTGTAAACAATCATGCATAAATGCTCCTGGAATATTTTGAAGTGTACCAGAGACATTTCATATGTGACTTATGAATTTCACATCCATGGCTACCATCCAACACTGTTCTTGGGTTATGTATTGGGGAGACCCTCATCAAATGTCTTAATGTTTCCCTGGAAACAACATGGTCTGCAATAACATTTCCTATAGAAACAGAAGTTTTCACTCTATCCTTTTGCATAAACTGTGTCATTTTACTATCACATAACTTCATTGAATGTTTCCCCTTTGATCTTGATCTGCTCCTTTGTGGTGTCCTTATCATTGTGCAATTGTTTAAAGGTCACCACCTTTTGTCCTTCATAGAAAACACTTGCCAAAACTCCTGTAGATTTTGATGACAAGATTCATGATGACAGTCAATAAATAGGTGACTGTTCTTCCCTTTTTTGTTCATTGTCCTCCTTGAACTTTCATGCAATATGTGTTCTTACATCATGCAACCAACCCCCTATCAATCCAACCATCATGGTAAGTTTTTTTATTTTAGGCCTCCAAATTTATCATGTCTTATGCAATTAGAAGGCTAACAACCCTTAACCCATGTCTTGTAGGAAAAAAAGTTGACTCAACTGATGTACTCTGCATTTGGCCTCTCAAACTGATGTATAACTGTTGTAGGAGACCTCTAAACTGCTCTTTTATCCCAAGTTAAAGCTCTAGGTGTCCATTGAAGATGTGCTTGATGATTAGTCCTATCATTAGTGGTTTTTATGCAAATCCCATGATCGTTTGATGGCTAATTTCTCTTTGTGATCATATGAATAAGACTGCATTACATTACTTTGACATTGCTATGCTTTTGCATACACAATATTCTTCCATATGTACCTTTACATTGGATTTCCATCTAAACCTTAATGAGGATCTAAACAAATGCTATGAAAGGTTTGTTTTTGTTGTAGTAGTAGTATTGGTTGTCCATAAGGAATCATTAATTTCATTAGCTTTATTTGGCATAGTCATCATTATGCTTTGTATCTTTGCAGCAGCACTGCTTTGAACTCTTAGAAATATCTTCTCTAGCCTTTTTTCTGCTCCTTTTTGCCTTGGTATGTCACCACTACACCTATGGCTTTGAATTCCTCTATCCGATCCTTCAACCATATCTTTGAGTTGGTCAACATTGGCCTTGAAAAATTCTCTAATGATGTCTTTGTGGGATGATCCTAATCAAGCTCTAAGATATGTTGTTCTACCACCATGTTAGCCTCATAACTCAGGTGCAGGGTATCTTCATCACCCTCTTTAATCTCTTGGGGTACCTCTTGAATCCCCAATTTTCAAGTAATTGTTCAAGAGCGAGCCTTTGATGTGCTCTTTTCCCGACCTCCCCATCTGTAGCAATATTTTGCCTTTGCAAAAATGATGTGGACTGTCTTTTCAGGCTTCTTTGTCATGATGCTTACTATATCTTTCACCCATCTATAATGGAAATGTATGGTGACATTCTACTTCTTCACTGTGACAAAACCCATTCTTGCTTGATTCAGGGCAGACAACTGAAGGTTCAGGGCAGTCTTTTGCCAATAATGCATCTTGTTTTATTTTGGACTTAAGTGTGCAGATCAAAGTTCATACACCCCTGCCTATTTGGAAAATCCTTCAAGACAAGAAGAAAATAATATATATATCCACCATTAGAATCATCACTTCTCAAAAGAAAGAGGAAGAAAAATACATGTGATTGTATTAGACCTAAGATCTTCTCAGTCCTCTTTGCTCTATCTGGACAGTCATGAAGATTGTTCACTGTCATATGTGTTGAAAGGTTTAGACTAAAATACTTGTAGGAAGAATGATGAACTAAACTTGAGAGAATAGTGCTTTCAATTATGAATTGATTCCTTAACATGATCGCAATCCAACAAAAATGACTATAGGTCACTTCCCCTTGTACTTGTATGGGAACTGTGCATTCTAGGTTGTCTTCCTTCATAGCTTATGTTTGATCATTGACCCTTGTTGTCCTATCTTTTGAATTTCACTATCCTTGTATCCCTTGTTAAATAGAATCATGATCATTGTAGATTTCTTAAATGGTGATTTTCATCTCTTTTGAATGTCCTTGTAGTATGCATTCATGGTTGTTGTCCTATAGCATGTATACATTGTTGCTTTTTATGCCTCTCTTCCTTTCCTTTGACTTAATTGCCACGTGGTATAGTGACTGTCCTAGTGTTAGGCTGCTTGACTATCCTATCTTCCACAGTGTTGCCCCTCATGACTATCTTGCATTCATTGTTCACCTTGCTACCCCATATGCCTCATGATGGTTTCAGGCATGACTTGATTTCTCCTTCATTATTTTAATAGATGCATAATTGAACCTGATGCATCTCTGAAATCATTTACTTCTTTTAATAAAATGGATCTTGCATTCACTTAAGATGATTGAAAGACATGTCCAGTAAAATGTACCTTCCTTTTGACATGATGTCAACCTATTAATTGATTCATTGTGAAAAGATGAAGTATGAATCTCTTGAAAGCTCACATTATGTGTTGCGTCTTTTGAATCTAATAATGAAAGTTGATCAACTGGTGTGATTCCATATTGATTTAATGCATTAATAGCATGTTTATCATTGATTTGACCAAGTTGCTCAATTTCCTATCCCTCTTAAAACATCAGAGGGAAACATGCTGAGCTCTACCCTCGTGGGAGCCACATTTTACCCCACATGTTGTACTTAGTTGAATCAGAACAGTAACAAGACTTTTCCTAAATCTGCACAAGGAACAAACCAGTTAGATAAACAAAGCATATCATAGGTGTGTTTGATCACTCCTTTCTTGTTTTCAAGGACACTTATGGTATGCTGCTATTTTAATGCTTGTATACATTAGATTACACATTTATGGATGTTTTGCATAAAATTTTGATCAGGGACCTTTCATTGCTCTAACAACACTATTTTTATCCAATGCAGGAAACCTAGGAGTAGCAAGGAGGGTGTCAAACGGAAGCAGAGTAGTGTGAAGGATTGAGATGATGCGAGGCCAAGCCAACGGGATTCATCATTCCACCAGGAAATGACGGGTCCCTTTTCATTTTATATGCAATTTATTTTCTATTAGCTATATGTGTATAGTCTCTTCTCTATAAGCATTAGGATAGCTAGTCCCTTGGCTTGTGAGGGACATTATACACTCATGATGATCAATAAAGATTACATTTACAATACATGTTGGTTCTCTCTCTTATTTGTATGTAATTGCAAA
The DNA here is from genome assembly GCA_007258455.2 of Sequoia sempervirens. Taxonomy (NCBI): domain Eukaryota; kingdom Viridiplantae; phylum Streptophyta; class Pinopsida; order Cupressales; family Cupressaceae; genus Sequoia; species Sequoia sempervirens. Next base: position 173,379 of record VDFB02062602.1, read on the forward strand.
ACTGGAATAAATGCAATCTATTTTGACAATCTTCTTTATGCACATTAATGAACATAGCAGAACATGATGTATCTTTTAATGTTTTGAATGAAAACACAAAAGAATAAACACTAAGTTACCTGATTTCAGCTAAAAGCTAAAAATCATGTAACAAAAAGAGCACTCATTGCCAAGGGATCCATACAAACTTATAACCAATCATCTAGTTCTAGTGACAAACCCTGAATATGGGCCAAAAAAAAGAACATAACTAATGACAGTGTGGTGGATGCAATTTTTTTTATAAAATCATTCTCTAACTCACACACACAACATAATACCCAACATAACATCCAAAATGCTAATCCTTCACAAGGACCACAATCAAGACCTAACAATGTTCCTCAGAGACAATTCACTCCCTTAGGGGAGCCCATTGAAACAATCCTACAGAAATTGATCCAGTCAAAGCACATTGAACTTCCCAAGTTTTGCAATTATCCTAAACCCAAAATAAAACCCTCATGGTAGATGACAAGAATTTTTTCCAATATCACATAACAACACGTCATAAAACATAAACTTATGTCAAACTAAAAAATCTCATCCAAGACCTTATTGATCAAGGGGAAGTAAATGTTGATCAACAACCTGAGAACAAAGATATAGGAATCTATAAAAATCTAATGCCTGATCATAGGAAGGCTAAAGATTCTAGAAAGACACCAAGTTATAACAATGTGAACCATACCTATGATAACATAGTAGGACATATCAGTACTACTCATTCTTCACAAGATGAGGAATTGGACATGTATCAAGATACTTTCCTAATGCATAATGAAGATCAATCAACAGTGTCTATCAATGTTCTATATCAAATGATGGCATTAAATATGTCTTAGATTGCAATACACCTCCCTCATTTGACTTCATGATTGGAAATATCGAAGAAACTCCAATACAAAGACAAGATGCTATGACCTTATCTAAATCTGTTAAGACTAATCAAGTTTCTTCCATCCATGCTACACCATCAAATCAAGATCCATGTCAAGAAAATAATCTTGAGCATAATGAAAGTTGCTCTGAAACAAGTTAAGATCAAGATCCAATATCTCCAAAGTACTATCATGATCTAAATAGTATTTTCCAATCTGTTAACGACAATTTCTTTGAGATAGTCCAAGACGAAGAGTTAGATTCCTCAAAATACTATCATGATCTAATGAGTATCTTCTAATCCATCTAGGATTTCAAAAATGATGATCATACTCATACACTGAACATCCTAACATCTACCCATGAGATGCTTACTTTCGATGGACACATAGATGATCTTCCTATAAAATAAGTCTCCTATTCTCAACATCCTTATAAATAATCAATCAATGGAAAAATTCATAGACTCATGGGGACATTCCAGACACAAATCATGAAGAAGATTCCAAAATTTATTATGAGTCACAAGTATCTTTTGAAGACAATCATGATAAAATGTTTCCATTACTACTATTGAAGATACCCATTAAAACATAGAATAGGTAGCATCGTATTTCTAAGAAAAATCATATTCAGTGGCAACTTGTCAACAAATGTATTATCAAAGAAAAGGATTAAAACTATATGAACACAATATCCTAGAATCAATGTAGATAGTTAACAATCTTGAGTAGAAAGTTATTGGTTATTCATAGATCGAAGAATCCAAACATGTCAACAATACCTCCATAATATTGGTGGCAACTTTACCTAATGTAAACACCAACATGGGAGTCATAAAGAGTCCTTATGATAAAAAGGCTTCTCACACTTCAACCATCCATGTCATGAATCATCATTCTCACATATTTCCACCCACTAATTGGGATCAACAAAAAGAGAAAAATCTAAAGTAAAATAAAGAAAACAATCCCTATCAAACTCCATTAGTCAATGAAACTATGGGGCAAAACAAAAAAGGGAATTTCATCCATTAAATATATCCATTGATGTAAAAGAAGGCTTCAAGAGTGACATACAAAGTATATAAAGAAGTTGGTCCCAATTCCACTCTAAACTCCATATCCATCTTCCATTTCTCATCATCCTAAGTTTGGAAAATCAAAGATCCGCTATCCAAATTATCGACCAATCCATCTCCATCTCATATCTCTCATCATATTCTACCACCTACCTTGAAATAAATGATAAATAAATATCACATTGATCATGTCTCGACGACAAAACTTTATCATAAGGATTCTAAGGGCACTCTATCGTGATGTGCACATTTAGGCGAAGTTAACTCTAGTATCGATAAAGAAGACAAGAACATTCAAGGATTATATACAAGCACTTGTATCTTAGCAAAGGAGCTTCTCCAGGAAGGATACCATTGGAATATATTGATAACAATACCATTTACATCAACACCACTAGGTGGTTCAACATAAAAACCTTCAAAAATAATAAAAATCATAAAAAATAAAAATAAGAAAAAAATCAAGAAAAATAGTAAAGAGAAAAATCGTCCTCTAGTGAAAACCACTTCAATGGCGCTTTGGACAAGTACCATAAGGAAAACCTGGAAAACATGCATCATATGTAGAATTGGACATCTACGTGTGCCATTCTTGGTGGAATCATCTCATCCCCTCCATAATAAATCCAAATTCATCCGTCATAATAAATCCACTATCCATCCAATCCATTTTCAGCCAAATCTCAAATTATCTTGATCTTGACAAAGATTTGGGGTACATTACAACCTTGCTTGTGGCAAAATATTGACATGGTCATTGTCATTGATTCTATTCAATCCCATGTAGTCCCATAGCTTATATTTCACACTATCCCATTGATCATACTCTATCCTATCACAAGATAATATTTTGTATCCTTCACATACTTATCCATCCATCAACCTGATTTATGCATCCATTCATGGAGCCCTAAACGTTGCTAGACACTGGAGGTAAATACTTGCATATTGCTTTCAAATAAATATTGATCCATGTCCTCTATCTCACAACATGATCTCGACATCGTGATCTAGGTATCATCCAAAAATCCAAAAATATTCAAAACATTTTCAAAAATCCAAAAACATTCAAAACATTTTTAAGAATAAAAAAATTCAAAACTTCAAAATCCCAAAACATACATAAAGCATCAAATCCCAAAAACATCTTTAGCCATCATGTGCTAATCCAAGTCTAAATAATTGAACTACAAGTCCTCTGCGCAGTTGCGTAGGCAAGGCCATCTTCGATGAGCCCTCAAGGCATAGGTTTATCCCTTAGGTCTTGTTCTCTCGGTCAAACATTTGAAAAACTCAAAAAAAAAAAAGATATTTAAAAACCAAAATAATTGGAAAACATTACAAAATCCAAAAATAGCCTCAAATATTCTCATGAACTCAAAAATATTCAAATATTCAAAATACCAAAAGCAAGCTCATAAAACCTCAAAACACCCAAAAATAGCCTCAAAACATTTCAAAAAAGACAATCAAAGACATTGAGATATACCAAAAAGAAACAAAAACTTACCATCCCATCTCACTTTCATCTATAATAAACTATCAACCATATTAAACTGATTGTCACCTTCACCTTTGGTGAAACAAACAAAAACAAGTACAACAATTGGAAAAACACAAAACTTTCACACAAAATCATGAGTCTTGATCATTATCAAACGTGTTGGTTAACCTTCGTATCAACAAATTATCAAACATCTACAACTAATCACCATCCAATGCACCTCTTACAAATAGATCTCTCCTATAGTAGACATCATTTTGGATATCAACCCAAAAAAACTCTCTCTAGCAAGACATATGATGACATTGATATTTTTTTCATTTTGATCTTTTCTTTTGATTTATCTTATTGTTCTATTTCGATGATTTCTCAAGGATGTCTAAAAATTATTTAGAGAGGAAGGAATGAGGCATGTGTCATTTCTTTCATTTGTTGTGCTTGTTGGATGTTCTTATAATACGACCTTGACGAATATTGTCTTGCGTGTGTAGTGACAGTCTCAAGTAATACAATGTCTAGTGCATATTAAGTTCTTTGTACTTTTTATGTATTAGTCTCCTTACTTCAATAGCCTTATTATTTCACATGGTCAAACAATATTTTTGTATGTTAGGTGTGAAAAAAGGTACTTTTATCTATTTGTGGAGTCAAATTCCATGTATTAGATACACCACCACCTTGGTTCTTCATACCTTGGTGCGTCATGTCTATTTTCTATATCAAAAATAAGGATTGCTACGATGAAACTAAACCTAATCTAAAAGAAAAAGCAATATCATCTATAATATCCAATAAAATCTTGGAATCCATCCTAATAATCATAGATTTATTGGTATCTTTATCAACATCATCATTCATTCCTATTCTAATCATTCTATTCTCATCTCAAATGTACATCTCATTATTTTATCTTTACTAACATTTCTATCCAAGTATCAAATATGTGTGATATACATCAAAATATACATGAGGCTATCCATAGCCAATGAGTATGTATACATCATAAAATATATCTACATAGAACATTTGAGCTTCATAGGACTTATTTTTCATCCTCCACTCAATAAAACTTCTCCCTTAACCTTGTCGTGATCTCAACCTAAAAATTACTTTTTTCTAGCTGATCTCTTGAGGGGGTTGCACACTAGCATTCCTTCATCCACTGGGGCACAAGGGGGCATTGAATTAAATTAGATTTTTTTTAAAAAATCTAAGCAACATCAGTTCTTTGAAATAATGCAACAGGTACCTCACTTCAAAGAGGGGCAAAATATAGACACATGAAATGTCCTTAGCATATCACACACCTTGATTTCACTTACTAACACCATTTCTGTCATAATTCACCTATTTCATCCATTTAATTGAATAATTAAAATATAAAAAAAGGAATCCCTAATGTTTAAATTCTAAACCCAGGGTTGATTTATGGTCCTTTTTCTAACTTACATTAGAAGGTGGATCAACAAGGTGAATAGATTGACTATCAACCAAAAAAGGTGAGCCAATCAGACCTAGATCCACTTTCTTAAGGCCTTGAAGATGAATTGGAAATTATTTGAATGATTGACCTAATTAAGATATATGACCCGTTGATGGCCAAATTGACACAACAACATGTAGGCAAGATGTATTCGCCTTACCTCTCCTGAAAGAAGCGAACGATCATTAAATTGAACACTTCCCAAGGACTTGGGTATTGGGTCACAACATTGTTGTTTTGTTGAGTGGTCGATGAGGTTGTAATGTTCAAGGGGTCTGCTAGTTATTGAGCTTCTTAGTTGCTGCAAGATCGAATTTCTACCTAAACCTACTCTAATTGATGGGTAAAGAAAATAAAAAGATAGACCAAGGATGCAAGAGAGAAAAGAATGTTGATTCATTTAGTTAACTAGACTTGTTACTCTCTAAGGAATTCCTAAACTAAACTATAGAATAAATCAACCTATAATCAATACAAAGCCATTCATTCACAGTGCAAATCTTAAAAGCGGATTGTAAATCACAATTCAAAAAAAAGAAAAGATAAACTTTATTCATTCCTTGAAAGCTTCAAATCAAATGATTAACAAAACAAATATCACTCCAAAATACAACTTAAAGTAGATTTTAATCTAGTTGCTTCTATGTAGTGAAACAGATAAGCAACATTTACAATTCTGGAAAACTTCACCAGTGCATAGAAACCAATGTCTTCAAATTGACTTGATTAACTAAAAATGTAGAAAACTTCATTCTCTACTCTATTGCTAAACTAACTAAAAAATTCTAACTAAGATGCCTAATTGACTTTCCTAATTTTCTAAACCCCTCAAAATGAGCTTGATTTGACAATCTATTAGCTCACAAATTACATAATTCCCTCCCCAAAATGATTACATGTAACATCAACTTTCTTCGTCTTTGCAATTCTTCATAAAATAAACTTTCTTTTTACAGTTTCAGTTTGATTTTAGTCAACTCCAGTTCACAATTGCAATTTTTAGTTTCAACTTTGAGTTACTTCTTTGCATGATTTGCAATGACATCCTTTTCCATAAATAAACTCAAGTGGGCCCGCCATAAAGCATTTAGTTCACTAATAGTTGATGATCTTTTTGAAAAATCTCCCCTTTGCATACCAGATTTGCAAGATCATCTTCATTACAATCCACTCCAATCCATGAAAAGTACCTACACAATATGAACACACATTAATTAATTTATTGAATAAATCAATTCATAAAATATAATTAATTCTAAAAATTAATTAAATTTCCAAATTATTTCATTTAAGTATTTGTAAACTTTAAATTCAAAATTGAAACAATAACAAAATCCCTTATTTAAAATAATGTTATTAAAATAACACCTAGTTCATGTGCATTCAACATTTTGGCACCATTTTGTTCTCCAAACTCCAAAATTCTTGTTGAAAGTCAACAGTTCACTTTTGGTGACTTTTGAATTTGTCCTAATACATCAATCACCTCATATTCCATGTTTGCTTCAACTGCCATCATACCAAACTCTTCATAATGAATGAACTTGTCCATTTGTCTGAACCAAGAATCCATCTCTCATGACAATTTCTTCAACTTTGCATAGATCTCCCGTGTTTGTGGATTGGATCTTCCTCCTACACAACAAGCATGTACCATTTTATGACCTTCAATCCAACTACATCTAGGGGTCCTTTTAATTCCTCTATCTTTCATCAATCTCCTCACCATTTGAGCCTCACTCCACTTTCCCACTTGTCATTGAAGTATGTACAACCCTCATTCACCAAACCTATAGGGTTGCACTCACATAAAACACAAGCAAGGCTTTACAATGTTAGGATATGTTCCAAAGTGCTTTATTAATTCAAACTTTTTAGAGAATCTTCGTTAAATCTATTTTTGTGCACATCCATCCAATCAGTTTATAATGCCTTGTCTATGCATCCTTTTTCTTTGAGGCAATCAGACAAACAATTTGAGCGTATTGTCCAGGCTTCCACATTTTGTATGCATTTATTCAAGAGAATTTTGAAATCCTTTTCGAAAGATCCATTTTGTGTCGATCTTGCAATCATTTCAATTTCATTACATGATACCTCTTGGAGGCTTTATGTCAAACATTTACATGTCTTGATTGTGCATTCACATTTTGCATACATTACATCGAATAGTCCATGTGATTTGGCTTGCTTTCACATTTGGCACGCATTTTCATCCACCATTTGCATTTGCTTGACAACCATCAAGGATTTTTCAATAAATTCATTTTTGTACACATCCCACAACATTTTGTTCCATAAGACTTCATTTTTTTAAAGGCAGTCTGTTGAACACTTCATTTGCTGTTCCGCTTGAAATGTTTTTAAAGATTTTCCACAAATCCACTTTGTGTTTCTCCATAATTACCATTCCATGAGATCGCACCTCTTTGAGGCATTTGATCAAATAGTTCAGATGTTATGTTTATGCTTCCACATTTCTATGTAAAATCAATCGATTTCATTTGTTTGGAGATCCATAAAAAAATCTGTTCACTAAATTTGTTTTGTGCACATTCCATGACATGAAATCAAATCCTGCAATTGATGCATTTCATGATGTGAGATCTTCTAGTGTGAGCTGCGAGGATGGTGGCAAGGGTCATGGTCTTTGGTTTTAGAGCTACCAATTGCATTTGCTTGAAAGTTTCTAGGCGCCCCTTTCAATGGATCATTTTTGTTCATATCCTTCAAACATCGTATTCCATAAGACTTCCATTTTGGCATAGTGTGTATACAAGGGCAGATGCAACACAACATTCAATAGAATCCCTTAATTATTTGGTATCATGAGACCATGTCTCTTTGGGGCATTCTTGGCAAACAAATGATGAATTTATAACTATCAATTGCAAATGCTTTTAAAGTTCCTCAAACCCCTCTTTTGTGAGAATCCATATCGTGTGTATCCTAGCCAAATTCAACAATGTGATGACATTTCTTTGAAGCACGCTGTGAAACAAAGTGCACCATGTCCATGCTCCCATTCTGCGCGGCCGGGGAAGATACTAACAAGGGTTGAGGAATTTGGTTTTACCCCTACTACTTGAATGTGCTTAAACGTTTCTAAATTAATTTCCATCGATCCATTTAGTTTGCATTCCCCTATTGGCGTCCATATTTGTAATCATTTGCCTGAGTTTCTCACCTTTTATCAGATTTTTTCTATGCATTTGCTACAACCATGATATGGCAATGATACCGTACTCCTTTAGGGCGTTTTGTCAAAAAATTCATCTGCCTTGTCTTTTATGCTATGTTGGGTGTAGGATCATGACAATACATTACACTTGAACCTTACTTGCCTCCGGGCTCAAGGTGCCACCCGAAATCCACAATCCAAAATCCAACAATATTGTGTGGGAATCAAGGTCGAACTGGCACCAGACCTTGAATATTTCATTATGCTCAGTGCAAAGTTTTCCCCGGGTCCAAAATCCGATAGGTGTATTCGGGATCGGGAGTCAGGTTTTTAATTTTTTTTTGAATTTTTCCTTTAATGTCTTCCTTGACCCGAACTTCCGAAAAGACACATTTCTTTAAATTTCCTTTTTAAATACCATCTCGGAATTGGGATTTTGGAAGAACCTCATCATTTTTTACTTTTTGCTTTTACCCCTTTGTGCTCAGAGCAGGATCGGGTTTAAAACTTGTCCATGCACTTTATTTGTTTAAGTTTTTGCAAAGTTTTTTAAAATTTTAAGACTTATTAATTTTTAAAGATTTTATTTATTTTAAAAGATTTTTTATTTGTTATTTTGTTTTTCTAGATTTTTTATTTTTTATGTATTTATTTTTAAAACTTTTTCAATTTGTATGATTTTTTTACATTTAAAACCTTTTTAAAAAGAGTTAAATATATCAAATCCTTTTACTTCCTAAAGTTGTATTTAAATTACTAAAAATATTTAATTTAATTTAATTTTAAAAGTTTATTTATTTACAATTTAAACTTTTAAAAATCTTTTACAAGATTTATTTATTTTATTGTCTAAAACTTTTAAATTTTTTGTATTTTCAACATTTTTCATTTTTTTGTGATTTTGTGTTTTTTCAACTTTTTTACTCTAAGGCAGGACAATGCGACATGAACGAAAGATGACAACCAAAGAAACGATGTGAAAACCAACAACGAAGAAGTGGAGGAGACCAAATGACAACTAGAAAATGAAGATGTGACAAGAACGAGCAAACAAATGAATGACCCAAAAAATAGAGATGAAAAGAAAACAACACAACGAAAAGATGGGGACCAGGATTGGGACCAGACAAGGAATGCAAACCCAAACAATGCCCGAAGGAAAAACGAAGCAAAACGGTCCAGAGATCGGGATCGGGGCAAAACTCAAAATAGGAACCTTCAAAGAGTGCAAGGTTCTGAGAAAGTTCTGAAACCCAAAATTGATGGGAAAAAAGCACAACGAATGTAGAAACCGGGATTGGGTCAGAACTAGGAATAGGAACCTTGGAAAGGTTCCTTGTTCCAGTTCCAGTCCAATACCCGATTTTGAACCAAACGAAAGAAAAAAAAGGAATTGGAGATCAGAGTCGGGATGGAACCAGAACTTGAAACCTCAAAAGGTGTTAGGTGTCAATTCCATTCTGAAACTTGATCCTGAAAAAACAAAGATGAAAAACAAGCGGAGATCAGAATCGGGATGGACCAAGGAAATTGAGCCTTCGCCAAGTGCAATGTGTTAATTCCAATCTAAAACTTGAATCTGACAAAGACAAAGAAAATGAACAAGGCACAAAAAAAGATGAAAACAAGAACGACAAAGCGTAAACACGACAAAACCAAACTGCGAAATGAAGGAAAACAGAGGGGGTCGCTGAATTTTCCAAGCAAAAAGTTGGGTTGTGTATGTAGGGCATAACAAATGGTGACTCGATTGGGAAAATGCTATAAGCATTTTAAAACACACAACCCTCCAAATACCCAAAATCTTCAGTTTACACTCGTTCAAAGCAATCTAAGAAGTGAAAACATAATCAAAACCAAGACATCACAAAGATTCGAGATGAAATTGAAATCTATTTGTGTGTGCCAATGATTCATTCCCCTCCATAAGCATTGTCATAATCAAAGTGGAATAAACTCTACCCAAGCTACATAGTTTTAAGTTACATCTCTGATGTGCAATGATATCCTAGGCATGGCTCTGCTACCAGATAGGCATCTATAGCCCCGATAGAGATACCTTTGGTTCTCTCTAAGCATTGCTCTACTACCAGCCAGGCATCTATAGCCCCAGAAGAGATACTCGAATCACCCTTTTTGATTGAGTTCATTTCAAAATTCCATTATTTTCCCTTTTTCTCAAATATTGGTTCTTTTGAAGTATAATTTTTGGTTTTCCCTCAATCCTCAAGTAGTGAATCTTAAGTAGCGGGTTGAGAACCATGGTGGACATCATGAAAGAAATGTAACCCTTTAGATTTTTCACTTGGAATAGAGCTACCCCACCCAATGTAAACTAACTGATAGATTTCTTAAGATGTGGAGATCATGATAGACTTCCAAACACTCCCCAAAAACTTCATAATGCACCAAGTCCTAATTCATGCCAACATTCTTGAGTTTGAAATGGATGAAAGTAAACCGGAGTTTTCAAGGTAACCAACTGATCAAGTGTTTAAAATACAGATAGCAGACTCTCAACAGATTCACCTCTTGGTATAACTTGCATACGACAACTTAGTTTCCATTGATAATGAGAGGAACCCCTAGAGGAAGCAAAATAAACATACAAGGAAAGTGGAAGCAAAACAAAACAAGCCCACTAACACAACAAACCAAAAAAACCACAAAAGAAAATAAGAACAAAAACCAGCAAACAAATGACCAAAGACCAGAACAAAAGAAAACAACAAACCCATAAACAAAAACAAAAACAAGAGGACACATAAAAGGAATAAAGTAGAACAAAAGAAAAGAAACGAAGACTGAAAAAAAAAAACCAAAACAAAAAGAAAACCAACTAAAATAAAAACTAACAACAACAAATCCTAATCCTAAACTAACTCTAAACTAGACTCAAAAAACACAAGACAACGAAAACCTGTACATTCACCTGATTGATTTTTCATTATGTGTAGAAGTCTTAACTTACTAGGAAAAGTTCTAAACCTAGAAAATTTATCTTTATACTCAAAAATATAAAATTTATGTGCAATAAATTCATTTTGAGAGTATAAAGTTTGAAATATTAACAATTGTGGGTTCTTCGCCTTGTCATGATTTACCCACCAACATATTTTATTATCCCTAGCATCATAATCAAATTGAGAATCATTAAAACACATAGGGTAATGAAAAGAAACCACCTGATTTAGAAGATCTTCAGTTGTTGTCGTGCTCATGTCGTACAACTTCCTTCTCACAAGGTCTCAACTCATGGAACACCACTCCATTCCACTCTGATACATGCATGCCAAAAGCAAGGACATCCGTTAATGGTGTGTCATTATTATATAAGACGTCACAACAAGCTTTAAATTTTTCATGCATATCCTTATCATGAGTGGTTTCAAACAACAAAAAAAAATGCTTGATTTCACTAGGATTACAAACCTCAATCACATTCTCAACAACATAAACTTTACCAATTACATGGTCAGCTTCCTCAACCTTTAAATCAATCTTTTCAACATTTTTGTTACCTGTGATACCTTGGAATTTATCCTACTCTAAATGTGCAAAATAACTAAGAAATGTAAATGACAAAATACCAAGGACACCTCAAGATTAGCCAAAAGAGTGATAAATAATAAGGAAAATGGACAAAATAAGACACAAACGATTTCACCTTCCTTGTTGTTGATTTCTCCTTGATTGGCCCTTGCTTGGAATGATTTGTGTGCTCCTTAGATGATTGCTTGAATGATTAAAATGCAAGATTCAATATGCAATATGATCAAGAGAGATGGCTAAATGATGGCAAAGGATTGAGAATACAAATTGACAGCATTTAGTTGCAAGATTGCTAAGTGTTGAAAATGCCCTTGAGGAGGGGGAATTTATAGGAGAATTTGAATTCTCTAGAGAATTCAACGGTCAAGATTGATCCAACAAGGTCAAGATGAAGGGCTATGGTGGGTTGAGAACCCACAAGCCCTCACATCTTGACATGTGGAGGGTGAAGTGGCCAAGGGGATATGAGATGGAGATGAGGTGTCAAGAAGGTACATGAGGTGGAAAAAGGACATGCACCTTGGGGAGTGAGGAGATTTCCTTAAAAAGGGATTTCTTGTCCCCAAGTGGGAGTGAAAGGGACATTTGAGGAATTTTGGAATTCCTCAAAAATCTACATGGGAAAAGGAAAGGTGGTTGGGGATATAAATGTGAATTAAAAATTCACATTCCTAGGATGATCTAGAGGTTAAAAGGTGGGCTCCAAAAGGTGGGACTTGGTCACATGTGGAGATTGTGACAAGTCCAAGGTTCTAGAAGCCTTGGAAGAATGGAATGTGAATTAAAAATTCACATATAAAGGAGAGGAATCTAGGAAGAATAAAAGGAATTAAAATTCCTTGGAGAATGATTAGGCTTAATTAATCAGTAATTAGAAGATAAATGAGGATTAGAAGCCAACTTGCAAAAGTTGGAGGATGTGACACATCCTAATCAAGGATTAGGCATGTGCACATCCCTAATGAAGAAATTAGGAGATGGATTAGGATTAGATGAAAATGACATGTGAGGAATTAAATAAATGTAATATTTATTTAATTTATTTGATGAAAAGAGGATTAAGGAGGGTAAGGTATTTAATTATTAATTAAATACCTTAGGGATTTAGCAGAATTAAAGATATTAATTAAATAATAGTAATATTACTTAATTAACTCGGATAAGAGGATGTTTAGATGAAAAGCGATAAATTTGGATAAATTAAGTGTCCAAATTTAGATGTCTACATTACCTACCATGACACTCTCCCCCTTGGACAAGAAATCAGAGCAACTTACCTCGTAATGTGAACCAAGAGGATGAATCTTACATGAGTCATCTACAACGAGGTTTGTTATGCAACTAGAATTTCATGTGCCAACATTGCTGCATTCATCTCGGGCACAGTGTCACAGATTTTTTGGGTCTCCTCAAAAGGACTAAGCAGTAAATCATCTCCATTATTAACTCGCAAGGTCTATAAACCCACCTCTTCTTGAGATGGAGCATTGCTTTCAACGCTCTTCAAACATGTCACCTACAAGAGTTTGAAAATCAACATCCAACTCATCATCATTAATGCCAGAGATACTGGTAAATCGTGAACAAGGATTTTCTTCAAAAAGCTCATTTGAATGCACAAAGTCAAATCCAAGAAAACACTTCCTTAGTTCATGTTTTTGCGTATCATCAACATGTGAGTCAATGCCAAGTTTACCATTGTTAAGGTCAAATTCAATAATGCATGACAAATGAGGATCTTCTTCAAACAAATCATTTAGATAAAGAAAATTAAAACCAAGAAGATACTCCCTCATTTCATTCTCTTCATCATGCTAGAGCAATTCAATTTATGAGGCAGCCCCTTGATCACCTATTTTACCTTCTTCTATTTCATCCAACCGAATCTCATCATGCATTCCTTGTTGCAATAAAATACTAAACTCATCCATGCCAATATTTTGATTAGCATTCAAATCCAATCTATTTTCCTAACACGTGTAAATCTGGTCTAATCAATCATCGGGTAACACTTGGTGAATCTGCACATGTACTTGGCCTTCTTCTTTTGAAGAATCATTTTGGAATTCAATTCTTTGTCCTTGACCACAAGATAGATTTGCAATCACATCCATAGCTATGTTGTTCTCTATTTCAATATGTTCATCCTTCAAATCAGCAATGTCAATTTTTTGTGTTAACTCATTAAAGGGTGTTTCTTCCTTATTCACCATCATGAAAGAATCTATGAATGCATTGATGAACTTGATCTCCACATCTATCAAGTCTGCACCAGGTAGGGAAACTTCGTCAGTTGTTGGATCCACCTCAATGCAAGGATCAAGGTCATCGGATGATGGGGAAGAGCTAAACATTTTCTCACAGCTACCCTCATCGTTGTAAATGAAGTCATTATCATTTTCATGTGTGTTAGTTGTTTCATCCCCCTCATTGAGTGAATAGGTACTCTAGGGATCTTCCATAAGTATTTCTTCAACAATGATCAACTGTTTAAAATATAATTCCATCCTACCTAGGAAAACATTGCAATCCATCTGAGAATGTTGATTTGTTCGATGTATCCTACATCCATTTGGCCTAACAAGTTTTGATAGCTTCATATCTCCCAATTCTTCTAATTTCTCCCTTAGTCAATTTTGCATACATGGTATATCTATCCAACATGATTTGTTCTCTTTTGTCCATCCCTCATCTTGTTGTGCATCTTGCTCAGAAGAAATGTTCATAGCGTTGGAAGGTATTGCTAATTTTTTATGATAACAGTCTTGTGTTGATACTTCATCTCTTTCAATACCATCGTTAGTATTAACACTTCCAACAAAACTAGATTCTAACTTGATATTTCCATTATGCTCTGAATTTATATCCATTTCATGCTCTTTTTTAAAGAAAACATCAAAATGGTATATTTTTTCATCAAATCTTTCACTTACAACTTCATTATGATGTAATAGATTATGTGTTGGAGTATGACTGAAAAGAGATGATATAGTCACAACTTCATTGGTAGATGGAATACTTACCTCTGTCGTTGGCTTTTGCAAAGTCTGAATTTCCATGTGTGCAAAGATGCGAAGGGTGGCATTTTTTGAGTACAAGATCATTATAGTTCTTACTTTGATTACTCGTGTTTCTAACGTCTTGTCCATATCATGCCAATAAGAGAGCTTTGCTAAATGCATCCCATAAGGTGGTAACTTCACCACAAAATTTAATCCTTGATACCAATAAAGTATTCAAACCCCAATAATAATGTTCTTTTACCACATGATCCTTAATAACTAAATCTAAATCTATAACTCGCTTAAACATAAGAAGGAATCTGTGATTGAACTGCATAATTGATTCTTGTGGTGCTCTTTTCATGGCTGCAAATTGGAGTGATGGATTTTGCATACATGCAAAAGGATCAAACTGATCTAAGAATAAGACTTCTAACTCCATCCATGAACAAATAGAACTTGGTGGAAGGTTAACGTACCATTGCCATGATGTACCTTGAAGTGTTTTGATGAACAATTGACACATGATATCTTCATGTCGAACCCTAAGAAAGTTAATAAATCCTTGCAAATCTTACCATGATTTGAAGCCTTTTTTCCATTGTCAAAAAATAAAGGAAGTCTATTACGCATGTGAAACAAAATTTCATGAATAATCCCAGGGATATACAACAAACTGTCCATTAGAGTTGGGTTTCCCAAAGGTCCAACCCACTCTAACACACAACAATCCAAAATTTAACAAGTGGCCCTCCTTCTAGTGCTAGTTTTGTTGACAACCAAATTGACACAACAACATGCAGGCAAGATGTAATAACCTTACCTCTCCTGAAAGAAGCAAACAATCGTTAAATCCAACACTTCCCAAGGTCCTGGGTGTTAGGTCACAGCATTACTGTTTTGCTGAGTGGTTGATGAGGCGGTAATGTTCAAGGGGTTTGCTAGTTATTGAGCTTCTTGGTTGTTGCAAGATCGAATTTCTACCTAAACCTACTCTAATTGATGGGTAAAGAAAAGAAAAAGATAGATCAAGGATGCAAAGAGATAAAAGAATGTCGATTCATTTAGTTAACTAGACCTGTTACTCTCCAAGGAATTCCTAAACTAAACTGTAGAATATATCAACCTATAATCAATACAAAGCCATTCATTCATAGTGCAAATATTAATAGTGGATTGCAAATCACAATTCAAACAAAAGAAAAGATAAACTTTATTCATTCCTTGAAAGCTTCAAATCAAATGATTAAAAAAACAAATATCACTCCAAAATACAACTTAAAGCAAGTTTTATTCTAGTTGCTTCTATGCAATGAAACAAATAAGCAACATTTACAATTCTGGCAAACTTCACCAGTGTACAGAAACCAATGTCTTCAAATTGACTCGATTAACTAAAAATGCAGAAAACTCCATTCTCTACTCTACTACTAAACTAGCTGAAAACTTCTAACTAAGATGCCTAATTGACTTTCCTAATTTTGTAACCCCCTCAAAATGAGCTTGATTTGACAATTTATTAGCTCACAAATTACATAATTCCCTCCCCAAAACAATTACATGCAACAACTTTCTTCATGTTTGCAATTCTTCATAAAAGAAACTTTTTGTTTCTAGTTTTAGTTTGATTTTAGTCAACTCTAGTTCACAATTGCAATTTTCAGTTTCAACTTTGAGTTACTTCATTGCATGATTTGCAACAACATCCTTTTCCAGAAATAAACTTAAGTGGGCTTGCCATAAAGTATTCAACTCACTAACAGTTGATGATCTTTCTGAAAAATCTCCCCTTTGCATACTAGATTTGCAAGATCATCTTCATTACAATCCACTCTAATCCATGAAAAGTACTTGCAAAATATGAACGCACATTAATTAATTTATTGAATAAATCAATTCATAAAATATAAGTAATTCTAAGAATCAATTAAATTTCCAAATTATTTAAATTAAGTGTTTGTAAACTTTAAATTCACAATTAAAATAGTAAGAAAATACCTTCTTTAAAATAACGTTACTAAAATAATGTCTAGTTCATGTGCATTCAACATTTTGACACCATTTTGTTCTCCAAACTCCAAAATTCCTGTTGAAAGTCAACGGTTCACTGCCGATGACTTCTGAATTTGTTCTAATAAAACAATCACCTCAAGTTCCATGGTTTCTTCAACTTCCATCATACCAAACCCTTCATAATGAATGAAATTGTCCATTTTCCTGAACCAAGAATCCATCTCTCATGACAATTTCTTCAACTTTGCATAGATCTCCTGCGTTTGTGGATTGGATCTTCCTCCTACACAAAAAGCATGTACCATTTTATGACCTTCAATCCAACTACATCCAGGGGTCCTTTTAATTCCTCTATCTTTCATCAATCTCCTCACCATTTGAGCCTCACTCCAATTGCCCACTTGTCATTGAAGTATGTACAACCCTCATTCACCAAACCTGTAGGGCTGCATGCACATAGAACACAAGCAAGGATTTTTAATGTTAGGATATATTCCAGAGTGCTTTATTAATTAAAAATTTTTAGAGCATCCTTTCTAAATCCATTTTTGTGCACATCCATCCAATTTGTTTATAATGACTTGTCTATGCATTCTTTTTCTTTGAGGAAATCAACCAAACTGTTTGGGCGTATTGTTCAGGCTTCCACATTTTGTATGCATTTATTTGAGAATTTTGAAAGCCTTTTCGAAAGATCCATTTTGTGTCGATCTTGCAATCATTTCAATTTCATTACATGATACCTCTTGGAGGCTTTCTATCAAACATTTACATGTCTTGGTTGTGCTTTCACATTTTGCATACATTACATCGAATAGTCCACATGCTTTGGCTATGCTTTCACATTTGGCATGTATTTTCATCCATCATTTGCATTTGCTCGACAACCATCAAGGATTTTTGATTAAATTCATTTTTGTACACATCCCACAACATTGCGTTCCATAAGACTTCATTTTTTTAAAGGCAGTCTGTCGGACACTTCATTTGCTATTCCGCCTGAAATGTTTTAAAGATTTTTTGCAAATCCACTTTGTGTTTCTCCATAATTACCATTCCATGAGATTGTGCCTCTTTGAGGCATTTGAACAAACAGTTCACATGCTATGTTTATGCTTTCACATTTTTATGTAAAATCGGTTGATTGCATTTGTTTGGAGATCCGAAAAAAATCTTTTCACCAAATCTGTTTTGTGCATGTTCCATGACATGAAATCAAATCCTGTAATTGATGCTTTTCATGATGTGAGATCTTCCAGTGCAGGTTGTGAGGATGGTGGCAGGGGTCGTGGTCTTTGGTTTTAGAGCTACCAATTGCATTTGCTTGAAAGTTTCTAGATCCCCTTTCAACGAACCATTTTTGTTCATATCCTTCAAACATCGTATTCCATTTGACTTCCATTCTAGTGCAACGCATATACAAGGGTAGTTGCAACACAACATTTAACAAAATCCCTTAATTGTCTGGTATCGTGAGACCATGTCTCTTTGGGGCATTCTTGGCAAACAAATCGTGAATTTATAACTGTTAATTGCAAATGCTTTTGAAGTTCTGCAAACCCCTCTTTTGTGTGAATCCATATTATGCATATCCAAGCCAAATTCAACAATACGATGACATTTCTTTGAAGCATGTTGTGAAACAGTGCGCCATGTTCATGCTCCCATTCTAGGTGGCTAGGGAAGATGCTAGCAAGGGTTGATGAATTTGGTTTTACACTTGCTACCTAAATGTCCTTAAATGTTTTCAAATTAATTTCCACCGATCCATTTAGTTTGCATTCCCCTATTGGCGTCCACATTTGTAAGCATTTACCTGAGAGTTTCTCACCTTTTTATCAGATTTATTCTATGCATTTGCTGCAATCATGATATGGCAATGATACCGTACTCCTTTAGGGCGTTTTGTTGAATAGTTCATTTGTCTTGTCTTCTATGCTATGCCGAGCGCGGGATCGAGACAATACATTGCAATTGAACCTTACTTGTGTACAAGCTCAAGGCGCCACCCGAAATCTACAATCTGAAATCTAACAAAACTGTGCGAGAATCAGGGTTGGACTGGCACCAGACCTTGAATACTTCATTATGCTTGGTGCAAAGTTTTCCCCAGGTTTGAAATCCAACAGGTGTATTCAGTATCGGGAATCAGGTTTTTTTTTTGAATTTTTTCTTTAATGTCTTCTCCTACCCAAACTTCCAAAAAGACACCTTGCTTTAAATTTCCTTTTTAAATACCATGTTGGAATCGGGATTTTGGAAGAACCTCATCATTTTTTACTTTATTTATTTTTTTACTTTTTGCTTTTACCCCTTTGTGCTCAGAGCGGGATTGGGTTTAAAACCTACCCATGCACTTTATTTGTTTAAGTTTTTGCAAAGTTTTTAAAAATTTAGAGACTTTTAATTTTAAAGATTTTTTTCTTTTAAATATTTTTTATTTTTATTTTGTTTTTCTAGATTTTTAATTTGTATGTATTTATTTTTAAACATTTTCAATTTTATGATTTTTTACATTTAAAACCTTTTAAAAAAGTTAAATATATCAAATCCTTTTACATTGTAAAGTTGTATTTAAATTATTAAAAATATTTAATTAATTTAATTTAATTTAATTTTAAAAGTTTATTTATTTACAATTTAAACTTTTTAAAATCTCTTACAAGATTTATTTATTTTATTGCCTAAAACTTTTTAATTTTTTGTATTTGGTATTTTTTGATTTTTTCAACTCTAAGGCGGGACAACGCGACACGAACGAAAGATGACAACCAAAGAAACGACGTGAAAACCAATAATGAAGAAGCGTAGGAGACCAAATGACAACTAGAAAACTAAGATGTGATGAGAACGAGCAAACGAATGAATGACACAAAAAATAGAGACAAAAAGCAAATAACACAACAAAAAGATGGGGATCGAGATAGGGACCAAACAAGGAACGCGAACTCGAACAACACCTGAAGGAGAAACGAAGCAAAATGGGTCAGGGATCGGGATCGGGGTGAAACTCAAAACATGAACCTTTAAAGAGTGCAAGGTTTTGAGAAAGTTCTAAAACCTAAACCTGATAGACAAAAAGCACAACAGACTCGAAAATTGGGATCGGGATCGGAACCAGGAACAAGAACCTTGAAAAGGTTCCTTGTTCCGGTTCGGGTCTAATACCCAATTTTGAACCATACAAAATTTAATGGTTGTAATGTCCTCGTGCGCGGCTCGGTGCGTCCCGACGGCCACGTGTCTGGCAAGATTGCATAAGACCCTAGATTTTATGGTGGTGGGATGCAAATCCCACTCACCGTTAACACCTTGGGTAGCCGCCCTTACTACCAAGCCGATCTTTTAGTGTAGTGGTTGGGCCTTAGTGGTGTTAGAGCCGAGGTCTCGAGGTTGAGACCTGCGGAGCGTGGTGGGCTGTAATGTCCCTGTGCTCAACTGGGTGCATCCCGGTGGGCTTGCGTAAGACCCTAGATTGTCCGGTGGTGGGACACAAACCCACTCACCCTTAACACCTTGGGTAGCCACCCTCACTACTAGGCTAATCTTTTGGTGTAGTGGTTGGAATTGGAGATCGGAGTCGAGATGGAACTAGAACTTGAAACCCTGAAAGGTGTCAGGTGTCGATTCCATTCTAAAAACTGATCCCGACAAAACAAAGATGAAAAACAAGTGGAGATTGGAATCAGGATGGACCAAGGAAATTAAACCTTCATCAAGTACAAAGTGTTAGTTCTAGTCCGAAACCCGAATCCGACAAAGACAAAGAAAATGAACAAGGCACAAGAAAAGATGAAAACAAGAACGACAAAGTGCAAACATGACAAAATCAAACAATGAAATGAAGGAAAATAGAGGGGGTCCTCGACTTTGCCAAGAAAAAATTTGGGGTGTGTATGTAGGGCATAACATGACCTAATACGACAAATGCAATATTCAAGAAATACATAAACTAAAACTATAAATTATAGGTGGATATGGGAAGTGTAGATTGATGTGTATCATCACCAAAAGTTGGATTTGACATGTGCAGAGGGACACAGTTTCCTAGGGGCATATGGGTCTCTAATAGGGGTCCTAAAATTGATTCTACAATCCTTTGATGTTGGATCAAATCTTCTATTTTCCAGTTGTAGAGTTGTTGAAATATTGTCAGTAAATTTTGTAGGTGAGTTTCCATGGCTTGACAAAATATATGAAAACAAATGCAACAATTAATAATTTTCCTTTAATCCTCCTTCAGTCTTCTTTAACCTGAAATCTGTACATTCACAAAGAGAAGAGATTTTGGGCCATTTTAGGGGCTTGCCTTAGTCAAACCTCATGTGAGTGTTTCCACTTCCACAATGACAATATCAATGATAGAAATGATAGTTGAAAGGAAGGAATGATGAGTGAACACAATTTTGCAATTCACCACCCTTCAATGGCTTCCTTGAAGGACTAAAGTCATACAAATCACCTCAAGGATTTGGACCTTGCTTGATAGAATTGCTTGAATGCTTGGAGACCTACAATAATGTTAGCCTTCATAAAGTAATAACATGAACACACATAGAATTTGACATGATGTTGGATCTTGAATTGTTGCAATAAAACTTTGAAATTATGCTCTTTACTTGCTCTTGATAATAGTATTTTCTCAATTATGTGTCTTAGGTTTCAAATGGTAAAATAACTAGTTGTTTATATGCAATTGTTCTAATTTCCCAAAAAATCAAATTCTAAAGGCCAACAATTGAAATTTGAATTCTAAATGTTAAAATACCATCAACAACATATTAAAAATTGGTCCTTTGTAAGGTAGGGGGACCCATACTCCCATAGGCATTTGGGTCCTAGTCTTATCTGCTAGGACATTAAGTGCCAGGATCATAACATTAACTATTTTCATTTATTCAATGCTTGCAATCCTTCAAAAAAGGGTAAAAATAGGTTTTTGAATGCATAATTTAGGAAATTAAGGACTCAATTAGGCTCATTAATTTGGGGGGCCAAAACATAGTGTGAAATTGTTAAGGATGACAATTTTTTGCACTATATTAATGTCCAATTATATAGTTAAAATCACTTTATTCTCCTATTAATCGAATAATTAAGGTTATTTGATTAATTAAACATCTTCATACTATTTTCTCCCTTTTGATTAAATAATTCTAAATTATTTAATTAAAATACTAATTTTCCCTTGACTAAATCATTCATAATCATTTAATAAAAGATCTTAATTATTCCAACTTGCACAATTAAATGATTTTCATAATTCTTTAATTAACTAATTTTCATCCAATCCTCCAACTTGCACAAAGAATATTCTCTTTTCAAATTCAAATGCTTCCCTCCAATTCAAAATATCTCCAACTTATTTCCATGAAATAAGAAATATTATTGAGCTCTCATGGATTATGAACCATGTTGGGTGAAAATTATTTAATGATCTTTTCAATAGATTACACAACCTAGACTTCAACCAAAATTGTGTGAGATATAATCTCTCCTCTCAGAAAGGGGAGGCGCCCTTCTTACTGCTAACATAAGCTAAGGTAAAACTAATTAAGTATTTACAAAATGTACACTACACTTGGGGGGTGTGTCACATTCATGCTTCTCTCTTTTTTTAGAGAAGATGTTTTACAATGCTTCATAGTTGATAGTTTTGATTCAAAATAACTTTAAACTAAAAACAAGTAGTAATGCCAATACCTCTATGTTGTCAAAGCAAAGCGTAGAGATATCGGGTGTGATGATAATAAACAAATAAAAGAAAGAGAGAAAACCTCACGAAGGTATGAAGTTGTTTTGTAGCTTTTCAACGATGGATCTGTGAGAATCATAACGTTTGTTGTATTAGAAGCACAAAGTATTCTTCGATACAACAATTCCTTGAACAAAATGAATGATTACAAGCACAAAATCTTGTAGATCTTTCAACAATAGTATCCAAACATAAATGTAAATTCAAATAAAGAATGTAACATAAAGTTTACATAAATCTATTTGAAGCCCCTCAGATCTCATCTACTAACCACTACCAATAAGATCAATCCACAAGATTATTGATTCCAGCACAAATTCTGGCATGCAATTGTCTTCTTTATTGATCAAATTTTTCATTCACAAACATTGATACAAAGTTTCACAAATCTACTTCAAAAAGGGCAACACTTCATTGCAAAATACTAAAGATAAAGATTACAATAGAAATCCCTCTTATTTATAAAAGAGAGGGAAGAGTAAATCTAGGAAATCAGTTGAGTAAAATTGGGACAGTTAGGTGAGCTAATTTAGGAAAATCTCACCTAACTTTGACTAAGTCAAAATGTAATCCATCTTTGTGAAACTACATCTTAGATTTTTAGTGCAATTACATTAGCATAAAAGGCATTTAAGATGTCAAAGAATATTTACAAGATGCATAAAGGGAAGCATCAAAATATTCAACATCGGAGATCAAGAAGCTTCATGTTTCCTTGCTTTGGGCGTAGAAGTCTTCATATCTCTTTCTCATCTCTAGTACAAACGCCTCATCTAGACCAACAGTGTAATCCACAATGGTGTGAATTTTGGTGATTGATATCATGGAAGATGAGTGAACCTTTTTGCACCTGTCAAGATGCGTCTTGAGGTTATCAAGAGTGAGTCGTGTATCACAAATAACATGCATAGAGGTCTTTGAAAAGTCTACACTCTCTACTTGCTTCATGATGGCTTCTTTGAAGATCTCAGAAAGTTTAGTGGCTGGGAGGAAGATACAGTTTTCTTCAAGTAGTTATCCTGGTAACTCCTTAATTCCTTTTTCAAGGATAGCACGATGTCCTTCGACATCTTCCTGCACTTGGTGGAGATCTTCTATAAGAGACTTGATTACCTGGATACGGTGTTTAAGTGATTCTCTTACTTCTACATATTTCTCCTTGTTAGGAATCACCCCAACTTCCACCAATTTGTTGAGCTTTGCCTATTTCATTTGTGACCACAATAACAGGCATTTTTCTATTTCTTTATGCTCTTGGGAAAGAACACTTTCTTCCTTATCAAGCTCTGTCTTGAACTTGGCTATCTAGGTAGCTTTCTCATCCGCAACAATTATAATCTATGAACCATGTTCTACAATTTCATTAATAAAATCATATAACACTTTGCCTTTGGAGGAAAAATTCTTAGCTTTCTTCACAGCTGGGTCCTCAGCGCCTATCATCGCCAAAGGTTGTGCATTACTTGAAGATCTTGCAAGTCTCCTTAAAACAGTGGCATAATGCTTTGCCTTCTGTTTGTACATGTTTCAGGCTTGCTCCATTTTGTCAAGCCTTCCTACTAGTGCATCTGCCTTTGCACTTTGATTTGTGACCTTGCCAAGATGGACTCTTGTTACAATGTAGTCTTCCATATTTACATCTCCTTCCTCTTGAGGAGGTATACCAATCTTTGCAAACATATGACCGACCTTGTCGACATGAAGCCTTGAATGCACTTTTTCCTTTTTCTTCCCCTTGGCTTTTGGAGGGGCTATCTCTTCAAGATCAAGCTCTTTTGGAGAGACCATTTGCTTCTTTCGCTTCAATAATTGAGATACCAACCAGGGGGAAGAGAGGAGGTGCGAGCTTCTTGGCTGACTGTCAACTCTTTTGTCACTATCGCTTTTGAAGAAATGACTGGTATAGTGACAATTGGGGTAGTGTCTGTCATGACTGCTCCAGTAGATTTCACATTGAGTTGACCATGCAAGGATTCATTCATGAACCTATTGAATTCAACTTCTGAAGTGATATCATAGGATGGAGATGACAGGTTGGGAATGGATGATGGAGGGCTCAACAAAATATCAACCGTTCGTATATTTGAAACTGATGGAGGAGTATCAAGTATGATTGATGTTGTAGGTGGTTGTGAAATGTCCACTGTAGGTATTGTAGATGTAGGAGGAGATGATGTAGGAAAAGGTGGTGGAGGAGTGTTTGGATTAGGAGGTGTGTGAGGAACATTTGAGGTTACAGGTGATGACGTTTGGGGAAAGTCTTCAACAACATTCTCATGTGGAGATAGAGTTTTTTCTTCATCATGCCTGAGTTCCTATTTATCACCTTTTTCTTCTCCAGAATCTTGTTCACCTTCTCAGCACCTTCTTGATCTTCAGACTCTTGTTCTCCTACGGAATTTTCTTCCTCATCAGAGTCTTCTTCTTGAGAATCTTCTTCTTCAGCAGATTCATCACTTGAATTTTCTTCTTCTCCAGAATCTACCTCTTCGGAAACATGCCCTTTTCCTTTGGAGTGAGATGGTTCAGATTCCGTGGCCTCTTCTTCTTGGACTGCCCGTGTATCCTTCTTTCCAACATTAAACTTAATCCTAGGGCCTCTTTGGGAAGAAGTGGGAATAGTCACATGTTTATCTTTCACGCAGAGTTCCTGTTGTTGGTTGGATTTTGCTCCAGGTTCTTCTCCTAACTTTGTCCTGAAGGCTTTCATCTCGAAGCCATGTTTGTGCAACCACTCTATAGTGTTAGCCAATATGGGAGAAAGCCTTTCTCTGATGGAGACACTTTCCTTCTTGGACCATTGGATTGTAGGCAAAGGTCTTTTGGAAATTTCATTTTCATTATAAGCAGCGTTCATGATGTCACCAAGGTCTGTGAAACCCTTTGGTGGTTAGCAACACCAAGATCCCTGATCTGTTGCACGATTAGTTTGCAATAATCCATTTTGTGGATAGCCTCTTCATCTCTACAATCAGCCTAGAGTCTTCAAAGTGGTACTTGTGGTTGTGACCCTTTTTCAACTTCTTATTCACATTTCGGTAATCGAAGTCAAATTTGTATGTATAGGTCCTTATTGTCATGACCTGCATTTCTGCATAGACTGATTTGGCTTTTTGCACACTCTTGATGGTATATCTACCAATCGTCAGTGGAAACTTGAATCTCGGTTTGTGAATCCTCATTCATTCTTTGTGAACTGAAATTAGCTGTCTACATAACTCCATGAGTATCCACTTGTCTGAGGGATATCTGGGCAACATGTAAGGGCACCCAATGTACCATCCTATCCTCATGTAAGTGGATGTTGGAAATTGCAAAAATATACATCTGACTTTACTCACCACTTTGTAGGCATCGTCGAATACTCTTTTTTCTCGAGAGTTGGGTCAAAACTAAAAAGTAGAGGTGCAAAGAAAGCATCGATGACCCCCCTAAAATGGTGAAGGCTTTCCTTTAGCTCTAGTTGATAGAAATATTTGTACATGGGTAGAGAGTGTCGGTTCCCTTTTGTATATAAACCTGGGAATTGCCTCATCACGACTGCAACATACACCAAAGAAGAAGTCATATAGAACTTCAAAGTGGTTGGCACATTTATTAGTTGTTCATGAATTTTGTCACTGATTTGTTTTCCCCAATCACTATGAGCCTTTTGTCTTCTTATGATCCTAATGTACTCATACATCCACTCCTAAAAATGAGATGATTAAGGCAATCCCTTAACTTTGCTCAAAAGTGTAATCATATCCGTGACATCTTCCTTGAAGTCACTTCGCGGAAGCCCCTTTGACCATCTTGAGATAGTATGCCTGGGTTCTTTCAACCACTGACTATTGATCAAGTTCTTGGCCTTATTGGGATCTGAGTCGTAAACTTCTTGCACTTGTTGCATTGAACTTTTAGCATATTTTTCCATTTGTGGGACTCTTAAAATAATGTCAAAGAAATCAGGGTCAAGCCTCATCATCTCTTGTTTGTAGGAATCTATCACACTTCTACTTTCCCTAATGTAATGGGATGCAACTTGGAGGATGAACTCTGTATTGTGTGTAGAAGTCGGGAATGTGGACACCAGATGTAGATTGTTGTGTACAATGGCTCTCAGGGAGTCCTCAAGAGGCTTTTGCTCAATCCTTTTTACGAAATCAACAAGGTCTTTATGACCAACCTTGGTGTCCTTTATTTCATCCACCTTTGAAATCACCACTGTAGGCGGATAGACACCTTAGTACTTGTATTTCATTTTTCCCTTAGCCTTAGAAGACGATGGAGGCTTCTTGGCTGTCATCTAGAAGCAACTGGATCAAAAGATGTCACCTTGAGGATCCCTTGATGAGATCTGGAGAGAAACTATAAAGATGGTGAATCAACAAATGTTAGACGAAGAAGTAGCATTGGGAAGTGTGAAGTGAGAAACAATGTTGAGCAAGCGTGAAATGAGCAACTAAGCATGGAAGACGAAGCGAGAGTGAAGAAACGGGGTCCAAAGTAAAAATGGAGCAATTTTGAAGAGTCTAAGGCAAAAATCACCAAAAGTGTAAGAGCGGGGAAAATCAATGCTTATACACTTAGAGTAATGTTTTTGGGTGTAAGGGCACTTAAAATCAATGCCCTTACATGTCCTTCTTGTAGGTTTTGCAAAATGTGTCAAGGTGCTGAAAATCAACACCTTGACATTTTGCCTTGGAAAGATACTGTTTCAAGTGTAATGGCTAGCTAATTTAGCGCCTTTTCACTTTGGTGGAAAGCTACTCTGTGTAGGAGCGGTGATTTTCACCGCTCCAACACTTGGAGTTGGTGAAAAATACAGGTGCAATGGTTCTTAAAAACACCACTCGATCATGGAGTTGTGAAAAAACGTTGTGGCAAAAACTCATGTGGAAGGGTGAGTATTTTCACCACAATGGTAATGGTGGTAAAAACCTTGGATGTTCGAGTGGTGATTTATCCCACTCGAACAGGTGGAATAAAGAATGATTATTTAAAAATCATGAAAAATTCCATCGTGCGTCTTGCAATGACCAAGAATTTTGCTGCTTGAACATGGAAGGAGAGAAAAGAGGGGAGAGACAACAAACCCAAATAAGAGAATGAGCAGCTCAAAATGTAGGGAAGAATGCTAGGGCACGTGTTTGTAAAGAGAAGACAAAAACTCAAACAAAAATATGCATAAGAGTAGGGCGCAAATAGAGGAAGAAGAAACAGTGGATTTCGAAGATGAAAGACGAGATTGAAAAACCCCAAATCACAAAGAAACGAAATGATAAGATGAGACGAAACTTACAAAGCTTACTAAAACAAAAAATAAGAAAATCTTGGTGAAGGAATAGAAGCGACGACATACCTGAGAGAACTCAAAAACCCTAACTCGAATCAATGAGAGATCTCCAAAACCACGAGTTTGCAGGAGGATAGATGGCCGCCCAACACAAGGAGGAGTGAGTAAATGGTGATTAGAATGAAGTAGAGTTAACTTAAAATCACTTTTAAGTGATTTACAAGTGAAATAAATGAACAAAAGTCATGCATTTAATTAAGGTGCATTAAGTGGCATAAACTGTTAAAAATGCACTTTGTTGCAAAATCACCACCCAAGCCTCAAAATGGCTAAGTAAAAAGAAAAAGTGCACAAGCACTAAAAATCAATGCTTGTGCACCAAAAACTGACTTAGACAAAAATGCTCAAGTGTTGATTTTTAGCGCTTGTGCACTTTTAAGACTTAGACAAAAAATAGTAACTCAACATGTAGGAGTGTTGATTTTCAATGCTCCTACCCTTTTGACAATTTTTGAAAATCCCAAAAGCTAGAGGTTAACGAAGATGCTCATTTCGAAGCTCTTCAAAAGACGAACGAGAAATGATACTCAAATGGGCTGTTTGAGATTTTGGAATGCACATCGAGGTGGATTGAAATTCACCTCGTTTTGTGTGCTTGAACTTCACGAACCTATGAAATGGGCAAGTTTCGTAGGGGGGTTATCCATGGATTGAGCGCTGCTAGATTCCATGATAACAAACCCTGGATTAATCCTTGATCCACACCTTCATGAATTACAAACCATTGATTTAATCCTTGATCCACATTCACCTCCTTAATTTCCTCTCATTCGTTGATTATCATTTTCAATTTTGATCATTGATTAGAATTCCTAAAATATATAAATAGCAAGCCTTTCAACATGAATTTAATTCACAATCCTCATAAGCATCTTTACTCTCTATAATTCTTGACTCATTTCTTGCGCATTCTAGAGCATTATCTTATTAATCGCACTCTCTCATAAAAAAAATTGCAACATAGATAATGCATAAACCTAAGCAAACCACATCCATATCATAATTATGCATCAATCCACAATGGGATTGAGAGGTTTGCACTTTCAGTTTGTTTAATTGCTTTGAATTTAGTTCAAATCTTTAGATTAATCAATTTTAATGCTTTACAAATGAATTTGATTAAGTGTGGCCTTGTTTGATCTTAATCTTGTTTGATTTTAGTTCAATTATGCTATTATTTGATCATTCATGCTAACCATATGACATTATAAAGAATATCCTTAACACTATCATTGTCAAATCTCTTATGTAATCTACCATGCAAGCTAACACTCTTATGATAAAAAACACTATAACACTTTTATCTCTCAAGCACTTTCATGATTAAGCATTATCAAGAATTTATCATTATCATTGTCAGACATATGTATCATTTATCTTTGAACATTTATCATTATCGTTGCATCATAGCATTATTGTTCTTTCATAGTTTGCTTGAATCTAGCAACCAACAATAGAGCAAATCAAGATCTTAGCTATGATGACTTTGCTTGTTATCTAAATTTTAAATTCTAAGCCAAGATCTTGAACTTCATTAAAGTGATTGTTGAAGTGTGAATTTTGTACTTTCATAGCATTATTACTATTTGTGATTCACAATTTCATCATCCACAAGGAGTTTTTTGACTAAATAGGTGAACAAGTTACCCTAGGTCAAGTCCTTTTGGTGGGTTCAATTAATGACGAAGAGTGATATCAGAGACAATATATGTAGACAGGTAGATGACCTATATGATGATGAAGTGGACTTGATTCTTTATTGCCCTTTAGAAATCAAAGTATGCTAGAATGATTCTCCTTGTGATTATATGCAAACTCCTATGAATTAGTTGCATAGTGAATGTCTTAAAATACTGTCATAACATCATGTTGCATGAACATATAGTAATTTGGCTTACAACAATTAGTAGAAAGGGATGAGAGGTCAAGAATTTGAATTTCAAGTTCATTCTTACGTGCCTCGAGATTGATTTATGTCAATCCTGCACCACGTTGAAATGAACCTTAAAATTAAAATGACATTTTTGAGGAAATGAGTGAATATATGAAAGTAAATGTGAATGAGATTGCAATAATAAAAGTAAACAGTGAATGTGTGAGGATAAGCATAACTAATAATAAATAAAGATACACGTACAATGAATTATGAACCAAACACAACAAAAGCTATACCCCTTATCAATATATTTAGTTGATAGGCTACATATAGTGTAAGATTTGACCTTGAATAAGTCTCACACATGCAAACTTTTGTTGAGTCATCTGAAAACAAGTTTCAACTACCATTTAATGGTAAAAGCCTCAAAAATATTAGGTAAAAACCTCCAAAATCCCACTTATCACAAAAAGCCAAATAAATATTGATTTGACAACTAGATGGGAACATTCTATTTCCATTTGCAGTGTTTTTTGTCAATTTGATGACAACTTCCCTTTTTCATTTATATCGCTTTATGTTTTAAATTTGCATGCAAATATTTCATAATCGAATAATACTTTTTAAGGAAAAAATCTAAATGTGTAAGTTTATTTCATTCAATTATTTATCATTTATTATTAATTGTTTAATCCAACCACATGTAACTAGAATTTGTAGCGCATCCATGCACAAACACATACTCTCTAACATATTAACATACATATAGAGTAGTACTAACTAAGTGGGCTAAGTGGGCTTAACCTTGGGGAAAACTTTGTGGTAAAGCATGCTTGAGTTGGAGTAGTACTGGGATGGGTGACCTCCTGGGAAGGCCTAGTGCTTCACCTCTGTGGGCATCACCTAAATGCAATGAGTGCTAAGTGGACCATTCATTATCATGAGAGATGGGTTCTTGTGAACCACTACTCATGAAACATGGGTCAATGAGTTTGACTCATAAAACTGCATGGTTGAATCCTGATAGCAATATCACAATTTGACATGCTGTGGAAAATATATTTGTATATTTTAAAATATTTTTTTTTGTTTTGCTATTTCTCCTTTTTCCTCCTCTCTTCCTCACCCTTTATAACTCTTGATCTACACTCCTATCTCATTTTTTCCTCTTCCTGATGATGGATCACTGAGTGTGATCCAAAACGTCGACTCAAAAATACACACAGTTGAATCCAAAAGCTAATTATATCTAAAATACCTCCTACTTATCAACATACATATAATTTTCTATTATAATCCTTGAACCTTCTTTAAATACAAGTGCTAGTATTACACTAAACCATCTCACTAAAATTGATATAAAACTACATAAAAATAACAAGTTAAAATCTTATTATATATTCATATTTTAATGAATAATCACTTAAAAAAAATGTATCCCGGCTTCAAGGAACATACTTGGTTTCTACCCAATTATTCCTCTGCAATATCAGCCAAATTACATGTGGATAAAGGGGGATCTAAAGTTGTACATTGAAGATGCCGAAGAGTTGGTACCTACCTTCCCTTACGCGTGATTTGATGTGAGTAAGTGCCAACAAGAATCACTGTCGCACAACCTTTTTTTTTTTGTTTTTTGACAATAGCAGAAAATATATAGCAATATCAGCCAAAAACCATTAACCACCTCACGGTTGACCAATCCGGTTTCCCGTTCAAAGTCGCCGGTTTCACGTTCAAAGTCACCAGTTTCACGACGCCTGCTGGAAGACCGCTCCGTGGAAAAGAAAACCGGCGTGTTAAGAAGCCTATACAAAAAGGGAAAAAACAAAATCGTCTGTACCCCTCCACAGTAATCGCAAAATTTATCATATCAAATCTGTACAGAATTTGACCGAGATATGGAGGTATATTGATAAAATCTGGCAATAAAACCTATTATTCTGCCGATGCAAAGCAGGTTTTCAATGCATCAAAGCCGTGCATAATAATCGAGCAATGTCGGTGGCAGAGCTAAGGGAGCGGCATGTAGCTTCAACGGCAAGGGTCAATTCTCTCAGGGAGCGAATTAAAGAGAAGCGCCGTCTGCTTTTGGATACAGACGGTTAGTCTTTGTAATTATTCTAAATTTTTAGGTGCGTGTCGAGTCGGATTTAGGTCTAAATTAACTGGCTGGGCGAATGGATCGGTAAATGTTTTGACGTTTTTTGTTGTCGCTTATATAGTTGCAACGTATGCTAAAAATAATGGACGCTCGGCGGTGAACTTTAATAACGCGGATGTTGTGTGCTGCAGAACGCTTCAAGGCCATACCGGAAAGGTAGGAAATCTTTGTCTATGTTGTGGTGTCATTTGAAGCGTGTACGCTGTATACTGTAGAATGTTATGTTGTATTAAGTTGCTGTTCGCGCTGGTGTTTGTTGGAAACATATTTCTTTCTCGAAAACATAACGGAAAATTGAAATTCTTTATAGGGAACACAGAGAAAATTTAGCTACCTGAAATATTATTAGAATTTGGAATATGTTGTGCTTCCTAAATTCGTGCTTCAATAGATCGTTGGTTTATCTTTTAAGCAAATTGAAGTTCCGACAGATCTTTTATGCGAATCAAGTTAAACATAGAGTTTTATCTACTTTAGTAACACAAAGATATTTAGAATTTTATTTTAGTAAACTTGTATTCTGGAAGAGTGAATGCTTCAAGCTCATTCCGAATTATGATTTATCTTTCTTTTTCCTACAAGATTTTGGATAAAATGTATTTTTCTTGCAGTCTCATTAACCTATGTTGGTTACTTGTGGACGTTAATATATATATTTCAATGTTTGGTTTAATGAAATATATTTAAATTTTTGAATCACCGTCTTTGGGAAGCAGGGAACTATATTAGGTGTATGTTTTCCAACCTTTCTTAGCGCATGTTTTTATGGGGATGGTTATTTTTAAATGGCATGCTGTATTCAGAAGGGCAAAGATTTTTTAATGTGACCTTTTATTTATTTATTTCATAGCAATGAATTTAAATAGCATGGTTGAAGTTACATTCATTAAGTTGAAGCAAGTCTTATCCTAGCAATGGACATATATATGGTGAATGGGACTCTCTTCGTGGTACTTCCGGCCATTCATGTTGTCTTCAATGCCCTTCTAGACAGACTGCCAGAACAGAATATATTGTCTTCTAAACATGTAAGAAAAGGGCATTTTTTTTGTTCTTTCCACACTATGTTTGGAAACAGAGATTAAATTTAGCTACCGAAAATATTGTTATCTTAAATGTGTCTTTAAGTAGACATTATCTGAGGTAAATTTTTATTCAACAAATACGCTTGTGATAAGTTTGTGACTGAATAGGTTGTTATTTAAAATTTCAAGTAAACTAAAGCACGGACAGGCCTTTTATGCAACTTAATTTAACTGTTAACACATTTAATCCCTTGTTTTTAGTAATGTTAACCTGTGGAAGCCCAAAATTCCAACACGTGGCCCATTGTTTTTTAGTAACATTAACATGTAAAAGCCCAAAATTTCAACATTTGGTTTGATGTCAAATATTTAAATTTTAGAATCACCATCTTTAAGACACAGAGAAACTGCAATCAGTGCACAAATTTTTCTTATTTTTAGGGCATCCTTTTATTGTGAATGTTTTATGTTTGATAAGTAAAAAAGAGAAGAGGGTCTCATACCCAATAAATTAACATCCAAAAAGCGTTTGAGGTTTTTACAGTGCGACATAGGCCACCTTCACTGTAATTTAACTGCCAGGTAGCCTGGCCAGCCTATGTTGGAGTTCCCACGAACAACAAATATAAAAAAGTCTGCAATTGAAGAGAATGCAGAGGCATTAACAATTTGGGTCTGAAGGAGGGGAGGAACTTCCCAGAATCTTCACCATTACTTCCGTGCCTTAACTGAAACACTGCCACCATTAATTTGGAGGTGAAATTTTGCTGCCAAACCTGCCTTCTCAGCCTTTCCCTGTCTGAAAATGGAGATTCAAATCTGAAAGGGCAGCAAAGAACATCGAGGCTGATTTGTGGAGCTGGCTCTGCTTCCTTTCATTCTATTGTACACTTCTGCAGCATTGCTACATGACCAACAGAGAGAGAAATCTGCATTGAAGTCATTATCACCATCCTAAAGGAGACTGGAGAGCAGCAATTGAATGAAGCTATGCAAGTTAATAAGTGTTTTGGATTCCAAATGGAATTCTGAATTCCATAATTGAGGCAGACCATTCACCCTCTCTAGCTCATTGTCCACTAAAAGCATTTCTCCAGAATCTATGCCATAGTTGGCAAAAAAGTCAGCAAACTTGTTTGCTTCCTGGTAAGAATGACAATATAAGCAGTCCAGTGAATCTAGAATGGACCATGCCCTGCCGAGAAATTTATCAATTTTCTATTTTTGACAGTGTCGATGATGACTAAGAAATCCCCTTCAATGCACAACTTTCTGATGCCACACTACCAAGCCAATTGAAGACCCAGAATCAAGGCAGATGCTTTAGTCTCATTATTAGTTCCATCATCCAACTTAAGTGAAGCCACTCTAACAAGGGAGCTTGCATGATATCTGATAATGCACTTCACTGTAGAAGC
Organism: Sequoia sempervirens; assembly: GCA_007258455.2. Lineage (NCBI taxonomy): Eukaryota > Viridiplantae > Streptophyta > Pinopsida > Cupressales > Cupressaceae > Sequoia > Sequoia sempervirens. The sequence goes on from VDFB02062602.1 coordinate 207,692, forward strand.
CCTTGGGTTCCCTCTACAAGCTCCATTAAAATTCATCTTGAAAAAAATTTGTGGGGGGATGGGACATGACCATTTGGTTCTAATTAACATCAGAATGATTCTTAACCTTGGACACCCTATGAGTAGGCATGCAGCTGAGAAGATTCCAAGATTTCTTATATTGAAAATCCCAATTGGAAGGTTGCCTACTGTGAGATAACCTTTCCAACGCCTGGAACAATACTGCTTCTGAAATAGCCAATTCAATTTTGAGACAAAATCTGCTGTGAAAGGTTGACAACTGCAGCATAACCTTGCTTGGTCAAATAGGACCCTGATTTTGACCCACCTGCACATTTGAGAATATTCTCTTCATCTCAAAAGTATATCTTTCTGAGAGGTAGATGACTGGCCAGACATATGTTTAGATCCTCTGAAATGAGAGTCCCAGCAAGATCCTTCCATTTGGCAAAAGGTACTCCATCAACCACGACTACTTCAAAATACTAAATAGTGACAAACCTTCCTGTCCCAGGTGATTGAGAGTATAGCTTTGGCTTGTTGCAATCCCTCTAGGTTCTCAAGGGACCCGTGCCATTCCAAGAGTCCACCTAGAAATCCATGGCCTTTCCCTTTTGAATTTCCCAGGTCAAATGACTAGCAATGATGGGTCTACACGTCAACATATAGTTCCAAATGTAAGAGCCATGGGGAGGATTGCCCACCGAGAAAATCCTCTTGGGGTTGTCATTGTTCAGGTATTTCTTTTGCAGAAGTTGGTACCACTTTGTGGAAGATTGATTGAACAGGAACCAAACATGTTTGGCCTCCAAGGCCAGATTATATTTCTCCAAGCTTCTGATTCCAGCTATCCCTTCACTCTTTGGAGGGAAAACTTGATCCCATGATATCAAAGGAATTTTTAATTTTCCCGTGATCCCCAGTCCCTTGTTAAAGAAATTTTCTCATTATCTTCTCAAGACTTCCTAGAATTCCACTAGGAGACTTAAGAGTAGACATAAGGTAGATTGGAATAACCACCAATGCTGATTTGATTAGAAGGATTCTGCCTGCTTAATATAGCCACTGCCCCTTTCAAGAGTTAAGTCAGGCCTGGAAGGCATCACGGAGTTCTTCCATGACAGTTGGCACTGTGATCTAGGAGGGACCCCCAAATGTTTACTTGGAAGGTTGCCTAGTTTGAAACTTAGAAGATTTACTATTCTGACTTGCATCCATTGAGAAATGTTAAAGTTTTTTTTTTGTCAGATTTGTTTCATTGATTACTTGTCTAGATGCTACTGAGTAAGAAGAAAGGAGTTCTTTGAAGTTAGCAGCTTCTGTTGTATAGGCATTGCCAAACAACAAGGTGTAAGCCACAATCTGTTGGTGGGAGAAAGGTTCCAATTCATCTTTGTCTGAGTCCTCTTATGTGACCATTAAGCTTAGCCTCCTTTATTGATCTTCGTAGTGCCTCAGCCACTATAATAAAAAGAAAGGGGGATAATGGATCACTCCACCTTAGTCCTCTAGTTGAATAAAAAAAAACTTGAGGGACTAACATTGAGCAAGATAAAAAAATGAGGACTTGAAATGTATCTGTAACTCTATGCAATCCATTCCTTGCTAAAACTAAATTTTTGAGAGTTTTTAATGAGAAATTTCCTATTGACCTTGTTATATGCCTTGCTGATATCAACCTTTATCAAAATACTTCATATTTTTCTGTGTGACAGAATGAATAACTTCATGGGAAATATTGATGCCTTCCATTATGCTTCTGTCAATGACAGACGTGCTTTGCTTGGGAGAGATAAGGTTGGGGAGGACTGCTTTGAGGCGGTTGGCCACTGCTTTGGAGGTGATTTTGTAGATTGTATTGGAAAGGGCAATGGGGAAAAATCTGCAAAGAAGTTAGGTGCTTGAAATTTAGGAGTGAGAGCAATAAGAGCGCATTGAAGTGCTTTAGAACCTATGGATGCCTTCGAATTAGATGAAGGCTTTGCTTGGGAGAACATAAGGTTGGGGTAGTACGCACTGCACCCATACTTTGCAGTCACCATTGCGGCCCACCGTGATAGGAAGCTACAAACTGTTACATCATTAGATTTGGAGCCTAAAATATAATATCCATGTCTGACCTTTGTTCACCAAGTGAGATGGGAATGGTAGGAAACAGTGGGACACATTTCAGTGATGGAACAGGAAGGGGGCAATTGGCAGGCAAATATCTAAGGCATTCACCATATTCATGGAGAGAATTGAGGAATTGCTTGTCTAATCAATTTACCTTTGTTGGTATCATACATGTGATTTAGAGCATATAAGACATATTCTTTAGAACCCTTCCTGATCTTCTGGACTTGTGAACATTAAGAAAGACTTCTTACTATCTGCTGCAAATGTTGAAAGTAAGTGGCTGGGAAGCTGTCAAGTCCCGGAGCTCTGTCTTGCATTTGGAAGAGGGCAGACATGACTTCTGAAATATACCAAGTAGGTTCAAACACAAGGAACAGGAATAACTGAGGATCAAACAACAAATGATAAGCAGTCTGATGACTGGTCTGAACGGATTAGTGTTATTTGGTAGCACATAAAAGTCATTGATGTTTGAGTTACACTGATGAACAGATATACAATTTAAACACAAGCAGCCAATTGGTCATATGAGTCTGTATTAAAGAATGGGTCCAAGGGGAATATCCCACAACTTCTGAGGATGTGATCTCTTTTTCTTCCTTATTGCATCTATAGCTATTGATGTTTCCATCTGAAATGAGGCATAGCATCCAGCAATTATTGTCTGGCAGAAAGGAGGACCTGAGGGACCTTTTGCTCCCTTCAGCTTTTGCACGATCCTTGCTTCCTTGGCAAGGAGAGGAAAATCTAAAATCTGTTGAGGAGGATATGTGAAAACTAAATTACCAAGCATTATTTAGCAATCTGAAACCCTGGCAGAGCTTGCTAGATCCCACTTTGACACACTGCTGTTAAAGAAAACATGTAGCCATTGTATCCACAAGAAAATATTATTACTTCAACAACAGTAATGAGTGAAGGCCTGAAATATGCAAACTTGTTTAATTACTAACTTTCCTCCCAAAATTATAGACACTATGTTGTGCATGTTGTTCAAGACATATTGAAAGCTATTAATAAAATGTTTTTGGTAGCTTCAAGTTTTCCTTCTATGTGCAGTCTCTCCCTCAACTTTTTTTGTTCTTTATTTCCATCCAATGCCTTTGAAATTCATTGTTTACATTTGCTTTGCATGTTATAACTTACAAGACCACTTTAGCTTGTGAGCAATTCAGTGAAGGCCTAGGCAGAGCTTGCTAGTCCCACTTTGACACATCCTCTGTGCAAGTTGTAGCCATAAAAAAAACACATGATATCCACAAGAAAATATTATTACTTCAACAACATGAGTGAAGGCCTGAAATATGCAAACTTGTTTAATTACTAACTTTCCTCCCAAAATTATAGACACTATGTTGTGCATGTTGTTCAAGACATATTGAAAGCTATTAATAAAATGTTTTTGGTAGCTTCAAGTTTTCCTTCTATGTGCAGTCTCTCCCTCAACTTTTTTTGTTCTTTATTTCCATCCAATGCCTTTGAAATTCATTGTTTACATTTGCTTTGCATGTTATAACTTACTAATGTTTTGTAATTGATTAAAAAGACCTTTTGTTTTTACTTGTAGCTTGTGATGTCTTCTTTTAATTAATTCAGTGTCAGTAGATCCTCATTTAGCTGATATGAAGTACATAGAATATTTATTTTCATAACCAAGCATGAAAGTCCAATGTGTTCACTTTATCCTCAGGTGCAAGTGTTGAAATTGGCAACTCTTCAATTTGATTGGTTGTCAATGCAGTTTCGAACACAATGTGTCAATCCATCATAGGTCTCTTTTTGATTAAACGAGAAATATATTGTAATCCAAGTCCTTGGAAATATATTCTGAAAGAGGTGAATAGATACTAAGCATTAGTTCATTAATTTTTGACATTGGTGTTCATTTATCTCCTGCCCATTGAAAATTTCAAAATGATGAAACATGTCATTCTTGAATCTTTAGAGAAACTGAAATGAGCATCCCTTGATCTTTTGTGGGAGCATTCTATGACATTTCTTTATATTGTATTCTCTTTAACAGGTTTATTCATTGGATTGGAATGGGGAAAGAAATCGAATTGTCAGCGCATCTCAAGATGGGCGACTGATTGTTTGGAATGCTTTAACAAGCCAAAAAACACATGCCATTAAACTCCCTTGTGCCTGGGTCATGACATGTGCATTTTCTACCAATGGAATGAATGTTGCATGTGGGGGTCTTGATAGTGTCTGTTCCATTTTTCATCTTAACTCCCAGTTTGACAAAGATGGGCATCTACCTGTTTCAAGAACTCTCAGTGGTCATAAGGGCTATATCTCTTGTTGTCAATATGTACCAGAAGGAGATACACATCTAATTACCAGTTCTGGTGATCGAACATGTATTTTATGGGATGCTACAACAGGCCAGCGAATTTCAGTCTTTGGTGGTGAATTTCCATCAGGTCACACTGCTGATGTCATGAGGTAGGCCAGAATTCAACTACATACCATATCCATCGCCACTTGGATATGGTTTTTTTGCATTGCCTGCAATAATATTATTGTTCTTTGTAAATAATCACCTGCAATTTTCAGTTCAGCGTGTTCCTTGCATTTATTACTAGTATGCGCAGCAAAGGTTTTCAAGAATAATTTTTTAAAGATATAACTATAATTCTTGAAGTCCATTGGACGTGATAAAGAGAATGGTTTTAACTTTTAATACTAGTACCATTTTACTTAATGTCTATATCTTTTGTCTAAAATGACAACACCTGTAGTTGAGTCATCATGTGGGTGTGATAAATTCTTTGGGCAGTCAAGCTTGAGTTTCCTTTTGCATTTTGAACTTTTATTTGTATTCCTGCCCTTTAAAGCATGTTGTGTTTTGACTTTTGAATGTGCAGTGTATCTGTTAGTGCGAGAAATCCCAAGTTATTTGTTTCAGGTTCTTGTGATATGACAACCAGATTATGGGACACACGTATCGCCAGTAGGGCCACTCGAACATTCCATGGACATGAGGGAGATGTAAACACAGTGAAATTTTTTCCAGATGGGCTAAGATTTGGCACTGGTTCAGACGATGGCACTTGTCGTCTATTTGATATAGGAACAGGACATGAATTACAAGTATATAGACAGGATCACAAGGAAAATGAGATTCCAACCGTAACATCAGTGGCATTCTCATCTTCTGGCAGGCTGCTTTTTGCGGGGTATTCTAATGGAGACTGTTTTGCGTGGGATACGATAATGGGAAAGGTATGTGCATTCTCTCCTTAAAAGCAAAGTTTTTCTAGAGGTGATATTATATCCATTCTTGCAAATGATAGGTTTATAAATCTTGGTTCAACAAATTTTCTCATGTGAAATATTTTGAGAAATTGAATCAGTTGAATATCTGTATCCTGAAATTATTGTTGACCTATTTCTTAGTGTGAATTAAATAAACTTTTACCAATAATTGATCAATTAGCATGCAAAAGAATATACTTGGCTCCTTGATAGTCTGACAACCATTTTCCTAGCCTTTGTAGTTAACTTGGCCCCTTCTACTTTGCTTCCAAAATCTTCCTGACCTAGCTTGTAAATTCTCCCTTTGATTATATTCTGAAATATTGGCCTGTCATCTCCCAGTGCTCTGCCACTTGAGCTACTGGTGTGTTACAGCTTGATTTTATGCAGTGTGGATTGGTAACTCCAACAATGCTTGATTGCACTATTTATTTGGTTGTTAGGGTCAATTAATAGAATTCTGACCATAAACTCTATCTTTTGCAGCTTATTAAGTCTTTTGTACAAGTATATAATAGAGTACTTATTTGACAAACTTTACTGTATCATTGTAGCCTCCCTCTTCTCCTGTTTGAAAGGTCACAAGTCCAAAATTCTGTCGTTGCCAAGAAAAAATGCAAAAAATGTTTGTATCATTAGTTAATCCGTGGAATCACAAAAGAGTATGAAGCTAGTGACAAATTCTCATGCTAGAACTGTACGAGACATCTATGCAATATCCCTACATAAGTTTGTTGTACACTTCTTTTATTTGGTGCAATAATTTCCTTAATTCAATAATTTATCATTCTAAGTCCATTCCTGAACTGACTGACAGTCAGTCCTATGGAGGTTGTTCCTTACCTGATTTGTGAATATTGTATAGTACTTCAAATTGACACTCTTGTTTAATAATAAGATCTGGCATATGTTCTTTAGTATAATTTAATTTGTTATAAATAAATTCCAGTGATAAAAAATTAAATGTACTATTAAATGAATGTGAGACACCTATAGTCACTATAAACTGTTTTTTATTCCACTTTTGTTTTGAGAAACATTCCTCTATTGGTTGCCTGAGGTTTTCCAGTGTACAAAAATCGACTGCTTTTTGTTTGTAATAAACGTATGTCTTAGCAACCTTTCTGTACACCTGGGACAGAACTTTGTCAGCGTGTGTTTTTTAGTTCTTTTGTTTCTTTAATCTTTGATTAATTCATGCTTGCAAATCATTCTGCCACTTTCCCATCACAGTCAGTTGTCATATATGTTGCTTTTCCTGGCTTGCTTTCTTGGAAGCACCCACTCAATGCATTGTTTTTCTCAGTCCACTTTCTACATCTTTCTCTATTTAGGGTTATATATTTTCTTTTTAAGCTCTCTAATCTTTAAATCCTATTCCAATGTATTCCATGAGCTCTTCCTTTTTTTTTAATTCATTTAATTGGACAACTTTTTTGATGTGGTGCCCAGGGTTGCCTGGGGGACAACACACTCAAGCTGGTTCAAATGTGCTATGAACAAAAGTGAATTACGGAAATGATAGTACAGAATGTATTTAGAATGCATTACACAACAAGAGAAAATCAAGAGAGAGAAGGCAAGAACTGTAAATTGCAATTTTGTATTATGGAGTAGTTCTAAAATGAATCTGCGAGGTTTGATATGGTAGTAGATGTTTATCGATTGCAATCTTGTTATCTACCTCTCAGTATTCTAAAAATAATACATTAATATAGAAGTGCAGAAGACAAAGGGATGTCTTACAAGTTGCAAGAAACACAGTTATTCGCATTTACGTGATTTGTTTCCTTTGTTTTGTTCTTTTTAGGAAACACTACAAAACAACTGCATAGAACAGGGTTGGCATTATTGGAGTTCTATGTCATGATTGGAGAAAAGTTAGGCATTGCTGTATGTCCATGTTTTCTAGGAAAGCAAGTGAAGCTGATTATGAAAACGACATATGATCTGAAGTAATGACATTGCATTGTGAGTAGAACAAAGTCACAAATCCTCCTGGATAAGTCACACTTTCTTAGGAAGCAATGGTGGCCAAATCATGGAAGAAAATGTAGAAACATGTTTGCAATTGGAACTTCTGTGAACCATTTTCTCTGAGAAAATACTTGAGCTGTTTTGACAACTTAGTAAAAAGGTATCTTTTGATTTCTGGTGTGTTTGACTTTGGTGTCAACTGCTTGCTACTTTTGCTAGAGTGTTGCAATCAAGATGAATTTCTGCTAATTTAAGTGCTTCTCTAATGTCTGAAAGTGTCCAACAAAGGTGGGAAGTAAGGACACAATAGTTTTGCATTGAATACTGGATGTAGACCAAGATAAATTGGAGATTCAAGTCAAAAGCATTATCTCTGATTTTCTTACTGATAGTGAATGGGTTCATACCACAGAGTTTGGATTTGTGATGAGGTCTTGTGAGTCTTTACTTTTGCAAATGAAGCCATCTTTGTCACCGTGAAATGTGTGTTGGGAATGAAGTTGATTATTGTGCTGCTTATATTTGGCATTAGAATTTTGCAAAATGGTTTGCACTTGCTGCTAAATATGTGGAATGTTCTCAATGAATTTAGCAGTTTCTTCAACTTCCTTTTAGCTGAATGAGTTGCTGTCACAGCAGGCGGCATAGGATAGGTTGCATCAATGGGTGCCAAAGGTTGGAAATCCAGTGAGACCTTAAAAGGACTGTGCTAAGTAGTGCTGTGAAAAGCTTTGTTGTAGTTATGTTGAATAAAAGAGACTTTCATCACATGTGTAATGCTTCCTTGAATTATACATTCTAAGAAGATGCACAATCATCCTATTTATCCTTTCTGTTGGTCATCAATCCCAGGATGGAACATGGTAGATTTGGATAGCTTTGTATTAATCATTGACCAAAGTTACTTGCAAAAATCACTTGAGAGAGGGTAATCGAAAATGAACCCATGCATATTGAAAGTACAATTGAGTTGTTTCTGGTGCTGAGATTGATTTCTTGCAAGGCACAAGAATTGCGATCTTTGAAAATCTATCAATTACTACATAGACACAATCATTACCATTCTTAGTAGTAGGCATGCTTGAGAGGAAATCCATGGAAACTGATTTCTAATGCTTGTTTAGCTGTGGCACCGGTAGTACAAGGTTTAATGTATTTTGCAACATCCAATATGAGATATGACTAGAAAAAATATTTCCTCAATGTCGCATGTCTTTGCAACTCCAAAATGACCTGTAACCTTGTTGAAGTGAGCTTCTCATAAAATTTTGTGGTACTCAGGCTTGTGTGATACACATTAAAATGTCTCAAATGATACAAGAGTCAATCGTGCAAACAGTAGTCATCAATAGATTCACTGGTATGCAAAGTGTAACACATTTCTTCAAAGTTTTCATCTTACTTATACAACTCTGCTCAGGTGTTGGTTGTGTGTCCACATGTGTTGAGCACGGAGAAGAGTTCTTGGGTTTAGAGGTTGCTTAAACAGTCTTTTACTGGATTGATAATCCGTTTCTTATGCCTTTTGATCAAATAGAACTATTGACGATATGAAGTCATATTCGTTGTCATTCTTGTTGCAATTTTTTATACACTAGCAGTAACTGCAATTATTTCTAATGCTTCCATGCTTGAACAACAACATAAAATTCTCAATCATATGTAGGATACTCTCATATGGGAAGTAAATGATTCATTGTGGTGAGCTAAATGTGACCAAACTGAGTGTGGATTTCTCCAAGGGCATGCTTAGATGCATTAATCTCAAATGATTGCTGAAGATCAGGTAAGGCAAGCTCTGGCGTAAAATAGTGTCTGCATTTCAATTCTTGAATGTTTTTTTGTGCAGTTGACCAGGTAAAATTTGCTTTGAAACCAGGTGTAACTTGAATCCAAGTCCAAATTATGTGAGAAAGACAAGAACAAATTTCATATAGAAATGTTCCAAACCAAGAATACTGCAAGTCCTACGAGGGTCTTTGGTACAAGTCATTTCTGAGAAATAAAAATTAGTTGGATCCATATGTATTCCATGTGCATCAATGATATACCCAAGGTAATGAAGTTCCTTCATGGCATAGGAACTTTTTTCCGTATTTGCATATGATTTGTTCTACTACAAAGCATCTAGCACTTTATGAATATGACACAAACATGCCTCCCATGAATTACTGAAAAGGAAGATATCATCAAGATAAACAAAAACAAATGAAGTAGTAAATGGAGGAAAAATTCATTCATCATCATCATCATGAATGTTGCAGGAACATTAGTTAATGATATCCAAAAGGTGCAACCAACCCATTTAAACAATCCTTACTTGGTTATGAAGGCTGTCTTACATATGTCTGAGGGTTAAAGATGAATCTTACGTTTCCCTGACTTGAGATCAATTTTTATAACTATTTTGCACCACGGAGCTGGTCCAAGAGATCCTCAATTGTTGGAAGACAATAAGAGTTCTTTGTTGTGATCTTGTTGAGAGCTTTTTTGTTGATGCACAAACTTCATGTGCCATCCTTCTTTTGTAGGAACACAATTGGGCCACTGGAAGGTGAAGAGATAGGTCTGATATGCACTTTTTTCACTAGTTCATGAATCTGGCATTTGATTTTTTCATCCTCTAGGAATGAACAACGGTATAGAGAGGCATTACGAAAAGGCAGTTCTCACTGCATAGGAACTCCCATAGGTGAAAAAAAAGACATCCTTATTATATCTATCATATTGTCCAATAAGTGTTTGCTTTAGCTTGTGTTGTAAGGACGGTCTTTTTCATGTTCAGGTTGTATCATTAAGAGCACAATTTCTTACTGAAACTAATAAGCTTTTTATATTTCTTAATGAAGATGAGTGACAACATAGGGACTAGTCTTGGTATATAGCATCTATTTTGGTCAACATCTATGATAACATTTCTAGGATTTGCTTCATAGATTGCATGGTGCTGAAATAGATATGGCTGTCCAAAACTCCAAGTACAACATCATGTTTCTCTAATGGCAGTGTCACAAAAGGCTATATCTTGAAAGGGCTTGATTTTTTAGATTAGGTGGCACTGATGAGTGATGTGCTTCTCTAAGCCAAAGGTTAGCCGTTCCAATGGTGTATGGTTGTGGGTCAGGGGTCATCTGTAGCCTGTAGGTATAGTCTCCAAATTTTTTCTGAAGAAATTAAATTCTTCTAGTTACCACTATCAACAATGAAGTGAATAGGTTGTCCATTTACCCACATTTGATAATGGAATAAAACGTTTGACTTCTAGATATGAATTGGAAGATGAGGCAACATTGGTAGTTGCTGCCATGATGCTCGACCTATTAGTGTCACTATGGTAGAATCAGATGTTTCCCTCTGATCAAGTAAAGTGTTCTGAGCATGACATTCCTCAATGGAGTGTCCACTGTAATGTGCATCACTTACCTATCTTCAATTACTTGTTTGCTGTTCAGATGATGTGTTCTTTTTTCTGCAGTTGACTTGAAGGTCCTTTTCCTTGGTTGGAATTTTGTTTGTCTCTAGATTCAGGATTTTTATTCTTAGATTTATCTTGGGACTTGGAATCTTCATTCTTAGACTTATGCTTATCTGGCAGTTCAAAATTGCAATATATTTGTAGGCTTCTCCTAAAGGGGACATATGGAGGATGTCATATCAGTTTGAATAAAGGGTCCCAAGCCTAACGTATACTCAAAAACGAGATTTTGTTTGGAATATTAAATATTCAACTTGTGGAAAATATCATTATATTCTTGAGTTGATTGGTTACAACCTTTCGTAAGTTTGCAATATGTGGTGTATTGATTTTCATAGTTTCCAACAGGAGCAGGATTCTTTCAAGGCTTAAAAACATTGCAGGCATCTACTAGTGTTATGTCATCCTCATGGGTAGTGCAATAGTTATTCCACCGTTTTTAACAGGCAAGCAGATTCTTAGAAGTGCATAAGTAATCTTTGGTTGATCAGAAAGTGATTTATTGCATAATATGAACAAATGAGGTTAAGTGAGTTGTTTAGAGCATTCTCATCGATGTTTCTTTCAAAAATAAGGATAATTACATTGACTTGTGCCTAACATGGTGTTTGGTCGCTAAACAATTTGTTTGGTGTTGGAGATGATGGGTTTGAAGGAGATTGAATGCACTGCAAAAGTTAGGTGAAATGATCAATGGTTCCAGCTCTTTCCTGTAGATGATGTTGCTTTACATTGTTGCTTTGTTGCTACAAAGTGCTCCCTATCATCCTTGGAAACATTTTTTGAAGTTGGCATTTATGGTGTAGATTTGTTTACAATCTGCTGAAATTGTGAAGTGAGATAAGATGAATGATCATGAGTTTTGAGATCAAGCTTCTTGTACCCAAGCCTTGTATGAATGAGCATACAAACTGCAGAAAAGGATTCAATTGTTGTGCGTTGATACCACTGATTTGGGTTCCAGGGATTCTTGAGAGACAACTACTCAAATTGGCTGAAATGTGTTATGAACAGAAGCAAATTATGGAAATGATAGAAGTGTAGAATATTATTGAGCAAGCATTAAAGAACAAGAGAATTTCAAGAGAGAGAAGACACCATGTTGGAAATATAAATTGCAATATTGTATTATGCAAAATTTTTATACAGCATCCTAGAGGCTGGATGTGTTACAAGATGTGTATCTGCTCCTATCTCAATATTAACCTATAAATCTTCTAAAATACTAGCTATGAGACATTAATAAACAAGTGTGGAAAACAAAGGAACGTCTTGCCAATTACATGAAAGACAACGATTTGTATTCAGTTGATTCATTTCTTCTATTTTGTCATTTTTAGGAAATATAATAAAACAGTTTGGATGCCACAGAATGTCCATTTGTTCTTGGAGAGTTCCTCAAGTTAACGGTGAATCTGACATATGACGTGAAGTAATGCCATTGCACCATGAGTCGAACAAATTCATAGATCCTGCTGAATCAATTTCTTTGAATTGTCTGAAATTTGAATGTTTGATTTCATTTCATGGTGTTTAGAAGTAAAGCCTAAAACTAGCTTGAAATGATGGTGATTGGAGAGGGTGTCCATTTTAACATTGATTTTGTTTCTGATTAGCCTGTTTTGGGGTAGTAGTTGTTGGATTGTCAGATGAATATTAATGTTTTTTTATTATATTAGACTAGAGAGTATTAGCCATATATTTCATATACTCCTACCATGAATGCTTGATGTCATCAGCTTAATGTTTTTGGTTTTGTGTTATTTTTCGCACTATTTCATGAATGCTTGATGTCTGCAATTCAGGTTCTTGAGCTTGCCCTTTGAAAAGCCTTGGTATATTTTCAGCATCCATCTCTACAATTGCTTTGATGGAAAAGCAATTCAACTAGGGAGGACTGTTATGAGCATTTTTGTTCTATGCAAATAATGGTATTATTAGTGTTATGATTGAAAGTTTCTATTAGATTGAAAAATAAACGTGTTATCTGTACAGGGAAAAGGTAATTCTTAAGTTGTGTAAAAGGTGACTGCAAAATAGGTAACTTGAAGTTTCTTACTCACATGTAAACAGGAAAAAGTTTAAAAAGGAGACAAAGGGGAAAAATGCACAAGTTCATTATGATACTGTTTTGTCCAATGCAGTGTCATACCGTATTAAGAATTTGGTCCAAGTCAAACATCCATACCCTCTGTGGAAACTCATTCTTCCTTTATCCTTTGAAAGTCTAATTTCCGGTGATGGGTGAAGTTCTGATTTGCTTTCAGTTTTTCTAGAAAAAAATTTAAAAACCAGATATTTCAGAAATTTGGTATTCATTCATTATTTATATCAAGGTTTTCAAGTTTTCAAGCAGGGTTTCTACTTGGGCTTGACATCAGTTGCAGCTAGCTAGAGACAGTCACTTCAATAATCAGAGGATGCAATTGGTGAGTCAATCAAAGATGGTCCATGATCTGCCTTCTGTGACTTCTCAAGATTGTTTATGTGAGGTGTGTGCTCTCGGGAAGTATCCACTTAAGAAATTTGAAAAGGGAAAGGCATAGCATGAAAAGACTAAAATGCAAATTATTTACAGTGATCTGTGTATCCAAACATGTGAGCCATCCCTAGCAGGGGCAAAATACGTCTTAACCTCCATGGATGATTTTCGAGACATAATTAGGTTTATTCTTTGAAATAGAAAAGCCAAGTACTAGGTAAGTTTAAGGAGTTTGGCTGCAGTTGAAATTAGTATGATCAATCTATCGGAGTTCTTTGGACCAATAATATAAATAACTCCTTTGATCATATTTGTATAAGCATGATATTATTTGTCAGCTGATTGTGTGACGTAACCCTCAGTGTGGGCAAAAGAAATAAATGCACCCTTAATTATGATGAGCACATCGAATATATTTGGTAATTAACTATGATTATATATCAATCAAATCCACATGCAAGTGGGCATCTAAAAATAAACTAATAAGATGGATAGCTGGAACAGCTAAAAATTGTAATTAGAAATGAATTAAAAGCAGGTGGATAGTTGGAATATTTGGTAAGGGTAAATAGAACTAAATTAAAAAGTATTTGGATAGCTGGAAATTCAATATGTTATTGAAAGATTTTTAACCTGTATATACAAGCCTGCCTTATGCAAGTGGTTATTCAATAATATAATAATAGACTTAGAGCCATGCCAGTTGATATCGAAGCCTAACAATCACAGCTTTCCCCATCTATTTTGTATGTTCTATATTTTTAGATTACTCAGCCATTGCTGTAGTCACTGTATATATCTTATACACTTCCTTTGCCCTTACCTCTGATACATCATGACCTGTTTTACCGACTTCTACAAGGTGTTGTCATTTATATATTTTCAGCAATGGTTTAAACTTTTTTTTCCTGTTTCATTCTGCTCATGAAATCTTCCTTTTGGTGCTATTTTTGGTTTGAACAGGTAAACTATTTATTAGATCTGGATACATTTTCCATATGCATTCTTTTGTAGAGTCTTCTGCAAGCATTGATCTACTAAAGAGGACTGGCTTTTGGCATTTGACTGTGGTCTTATTTTCTATACATCTTTGTTTTGTTACTAGCAACATTGTCTGGTATCTTTGCTTTCTACTTCTGAACTTGAGATCAAACAAATTCTCAGCAGCTGCATACCAGAAGCTGGATCATGTACTCCCCTGCTATTTTCCATCTACCTCATAGGCTTGCCCCAAATAACTGCTGTTAAATTTCTTTTGTTAAATTTTCATGGTTAAAACTTTGCTGTTCTAATTCTTCTATAAAAGTGTTGATTCAATTTCTTCCATCAATCTTCAGCTATAAATTTGTTTTGCTTGATTACCAATTCAATTCTCTTTTTGATTTAAACTTTTGCTTTGCATCTGTTCATTTTTTATTGAAAGATAGTTCAATAAGGACCTGAAGCTCCACCCAAAACTCCAATTTGGTTTAGTTCCTCAACCAAAAGTTCCACGACTAATGACAACAACAAAATGTATTTTAAATTTTAAATCCTAGCTTTTGCAGATATGAATAAGATGCTCCGCCATTACATGGACAGCAATGGACCACTAGTTTCATTCTCTTAACTGCTTTAATTGTCCAACCCGCTTTTTAATTAGGTACCAAGATATTGATTCCCCACTTTGATGGCACAATTGATGAGGATAAGCTAGATGCTTGGGTTTGCAGTTTATAGTTGTATTTTAAGACAATAAAGTCTCATAGAGCTGCAACAAATCATAATAGTAAAGGTCCATAAAATTAATCATGATTCATGCCTACATTTGGTGGCAATCTCACATAAAACTTCTAGAGGGTACAGAATGATCAGAAATTGATACTTGGACAAATCAATTGCTTAAGGATGGTTAAGTGTATAAACTCGCTTCTATTGGTCCTTTGCACTCTTGTAGGTCAGAAATTAAATAGGTCAACCAGCAAAAGCAAAGTATTTAATGCTGACAAGATTTTGCTTAAAGCAATCAAATCTCATATGATGCATATTATGATGTTTTTGACTAGCTTGAAGGACTCCTTTGAGGTCCATTGAACACTTCTTGAGCTAACGCCAAATTCTTTGTTGCCCTATCAGCCACCCTAGTGCACTTCTCCCATTGGGAGTGCTAAGACACAGTGCCAAATTAAGCAAATGCTTGAAGAGTGAATGATCCAACCCAACATTTCCCATTACGGACCTCTTGCTCTTATTGTGCCAAAGAAGGAACATATGGAATGACAGTTAGTAATAGATTATTGCCCCCTCAATAAAATCAGTGTGAAGAATTGCCACCCATTTCCTAGGATTGATGGTCTGTTGGACCAACTTCAGGGTGTCAAGTATTTCACTAAGCCTGATTTGATCTGTTGATATCACCATGTTCACATGGAGCATTGTAGTTTGTGATGATTGAAAGATGACTTTCAAGGTCAAGTTTGGACTCTACAAGTGGTTGGCCATACCTTTGGGTCTCATTAATAAATCTGCCACATTTATGCACATCATGAATTTACTTTTCTGACCCATTTTGGCAAATTTGTTCTCATCTATCTGGATGAAATCTTGGTCTACTACAAGTCCTAGGATAGCATCCAGATGGTTCTGGGTCTTCTTTGCTAACACCATCTCCAAGCCAAGATTAATAATCTTTTGATCAAATCTTAGTTAAGTACCAGGGATTCTTTATAACTGATCACAGAGGACATGCAAATCTTGATGAAGTAAAAGTCCATTGCAGTCCTCACCTCATTCAACATTTCAGATCTGAAGAGATATATGGGGAAGTGAACTTCACTTGAGCATTTTGCTATTTGAAAGAGGCTCATTGATTTACTCCAGTGCTTCCACTTCCAAGTATGCCACTGGAGCAGTATTAAGCAAAGAGGACATCTGGTGGCATATCATATTGAATCATTCTCACAAGTGAAACTCAATTGCAGCATGTATGATGAGGGATTCCATGCCTTGGTAAGCGAAATAATTTTACATACTGATCACCAACCACTTCAGTTGTTGAACTTTCAATCTAAGACTTCAAAATGTTGGTATTCGAAGAGGGCATCTTACATTTAGCAATTTCATTTGGTGAAAGTGTAAGAGGTGTGTCGCAAACAAAGTGTTAGGTCCTCTTCAATTCTTAATCACTCTTCTTCTTAGACGCTTAGTATTTTGAGTACTCAATTTGCAGCCTGGGTAAGAGAAAAGCTCTATTCTATGAATACTTAGTTTGGTTTGATTATTGCAACTTTACATCATCACGTCTCGCTTTCACTCTATTTTATGGGATGGGTTGTATTCAATCAAATTTGCATTGCCATAGGACAGTCTTGCCAAATATTGCTGGAGGAAGCTTAATTATCCTCTTTTAAAGGCACTTTTATTGGTCTTCTATTTGGAAGCTGGTAGGGGATTTACATCTGTTGGTGCTCTCTTTGCAACAGGTTTAGGCCTTTCCAATTGAGAGCCTAGATTATATATTATATAAATCATTATTTGTAAATTCTCAAATGTGGGAATCCATTTACAATTCTAGATGGACTTAATTAGTGCCATGGGCAATACTTGGCACCAATATCAACCATTAGTCATACCTTCTTGACCATGGGAATTGATTTATGTGGACTTCATTAGCGACCTGGCTAACATGAAGTGCCAACATGACTGCATATTTGTGTTTGTTTGATGGCTTTTCAAAGTTGCTATCTTTATGACATGCTCCAAGACCATTGATGCTCAACAAGCTGCAGACTTGTTCTTCAAGCATGTTTGAACCAACTTCAACCTGTTGCTCATTAACATTTTATTATTATATCATGACTCATGCTTTTTGATTCACACTTGACAAATGTTGGGGTAGTATTCCTATTTCCACAGGGAAATCTCCTTTCAAAGTGTGATATTGATTCTAACCTTTGGTGCCTTATGAGATTTTGATTGCTCTTCCTGTTCCAGATACATCCCACGAGCAAAAGGAGCAGGGCAAAGCTTCTACTGTTGTGCAAAATTTATTCAACTTTGCACAAAAACTCAGATATTCTTTGACAAAATCAAGCCAAATTCGAAGTGCTTCATTATGGGCTTTGAGTTCCTCAATCATTTCAAGTTGGTTGTTTGGCTTTTCTTGGATAAATAGAGGTTTCATAACAAATGACATTACTATTTGCAGCCCAACAATTATGGACCATACACTATTCACCAAACAATCTGTAGTGTCCCCTTCTTAGCTCGCATTAGTTTCTCTTGGATTAGCCTATTATTTGACTCTTGTAGGCAAATGGAGTTGTTTAGAGAGTCCTCAGTGGGTGATGTTAGTTTCTTTGGTGGCACTTTGTGGTGTTTGCTTCTCCGGAGTCAGGTGTATTGTGGATTTGTCTTTAGGAGTTGATTTGGACTCGTTTTGTACATACTTACTATTTATAGTAAGTCACTTGGTGGATTGAGTCTAGTATTACTATTTTGGGAAAGGCACCTGGTTGGGTAGTTGATGCAGTGGTTGACCTCTTGGTTCAAACGAAATTGAGAAATGATGTTTAATTAAGAAGATATGTTATTTTAATTATTATTAAAGGTCCCTTTAATAATAATTAATTATTATTAAAAGTACATCATATGATTATTTGACTTTATATTATAAAGAGGGTCATAATGATATTAAAAAGTCAATTATAAAGCACATTGTTTTTGGCGCCCACGTGTGAGATATATTAAAGTGCAACAAAAGCACATATTAAAATATATTTGTAATGATTAAAAAGCTACTTGGGAATCGTGCCTTTTGGAGGATGATATAAAAGCAATGAAAAAGTCATTTTTTATTCTTTTGGATACTTGTGCAACTTATGCGTTTGTCTTTGGGAGAAGAGAAATCAGGGTTTCTGCAATTCATGGCATTGGAGAGCGTAGCTGCTTCAGTGTTTTCAGCTACCTGATGGTGTGCAATATCATCTGAAGGTTGCTAATTAGGTTGGCTACATCCAGTAGTCAAAAGTGTGCTTATTGGAGGAGTTTTCATCAAGTTTTTTGGACTATAATTGAAAATCAGAAGGTTATTGGTTGCTGTTTGTATTTACTGCTGTGTGCTCCTTTCTGGGCCATACCATTGCAATTTCCAGGCTGTACCAATCACTTACAGCTAGCCGTATAACCCTAGGAGAGAGGCGTTTGGTTTCTAGGTGAAAATGCCTAGTTTTTGAGCAAATAAATACCACCAACAGGGGTGGCCAGGTCACAGCAGCAACATTCAGGCGTTTGAAAGGTGGAGAAAACAATCTATGAAGCTTGGCGTCCATCATTGAAGGGTTACAGTATGCTGATAACCTGTTTCAGAACTGCAAATCAGTTCGCCAAGGCTGCAACCGGGTATGAGGAATGTAGAAGCTTTCAGTAATATATTTGCATTTGAAAAGCCAATGTAATTAGCATTTATTTGAGTCAAATCTGATCAAGGAGTTTATGCTTGCTCTGCAGTTAGTTTCAGTTTGGTTCCCTTAGTTTATTTTATTTGCATATCTTGTATTTACCTGGCATCTATTTTCAAAAAAATACAAAAAGCATAAAACCTCAAAAGACACAAAAAAACAAGAAAACTACAAAACTCAGAAAAAAAAATAGACCAGCAGTTGCAAAGGAATTGACTCAGGGAGAACAAGGGTTCTTACACAATTTGAAATTTCAATAGCTTGCTATTCATGATGTTGACAATGCGATCAAGTTGAATGTTATACAAGCCATTACACTTGAAGTAGGAGGGTTTTATCACTCATTTTGAGGCTACAATTTCCTAATTTTCAGTAACTGTTGGGCAAAGATGCTTTGCTCAATGTTCTAATGCAGTAGGCCAGGGGGCCTGTAGACAGGCAACCAATCCAAGCAGCTCTTCACAAAATTATCAAATCACAAGGACAGTAGGATCCAATTGACATGGACAATAAGGAACAACAACACTCAGAAAATTTATTTAGAAAATGATTCTACACTTGTATTCTAATTTGCATTCAAATCTTTCATCTGCCTACAGGCATGCAGGCCAGCCTAGGCAAAATGCCATAAAAAAAAGAACAATGGCAATACTCTGACCTCTGCCCCTCAACACAACTTACAATCACAGCATGTCATGTCCAGCCCAATTGATTTCAGAGCTGCAGATCATTTAGAAGACAATTCCTCTCCAATTTCTATCACCCTGTGCTGCTCTTTCTGTTCAATGTATAATTTAGTAATTCACCGTTCTTTAAAGATACCATTGCCAGTCATAGTGGGCGCTAGAGAGGGAAAAAGAAGTGGAGTGTAACTGTCAGCAATGTAACCGCTCATCAGGAATTTCTAGACTGCTGCCAGTTGCTATGAAATGAAGTGGGCTCGTGGGGGCTTTAACTGCCGTTGCCAATACCAATTGAAGCTCAACTATTAAAAGATGCTGCTGAAACTGCTACCCACGAATTCTTTAGACAGTCATGATTTACCGCCACTGGGAGGGTGAGACAGCCTTTGCAACTATTTTACATCCTCAAGCTCATTCACTGCCCCTACTGTCGTTATTGCTGTGGTAGAGCAAATTAGTAATTACCTTTGTAACTGTCAACTTCTCATTAAAAACTATTCCAAATGAGAATCTTTGTAACTGTTGGATTGAAATATTCCGAGCCAAATTTTTTCGATTTTTTACAAATTGCAGATTACAACATTACAAAGCAGTGCACCCGTTAAGGTTAGATGAGAAAACCAAAACGTGCAAGTAAGCAACTCTAACCAGAATGGCGCCGATGATGGCGAGCATTGGTCAGAGGATCTTCTACTCTAAAAACAGAAAGGAACTCAACGTCAAGTATGTGCTACCCAATCCAATGCGGAGTGAGGGGCGACCATATGACGGAGTGATTACAGAATTCAATACTTGAAATAAATGCTGAAACTGGAAATACTCGACACCCAGAATGTGCTTGCTAACCCAGGATGGGAAAGTAGCTACCATAGGGCGGAGCTGTAACTATTACAATAACTTAAATGAAACCATACATTACAATCAGATTTGAACAAGAATGAGAATGACTGCCAGTACTACTGTCAGTTTTACAAATGATGTTCAATCGCCTGCTGATATCATAGAAATTTGTCAACTTAACATTACATCAAATGATCTCTTTTAGTATGGATAGAAGAGCCAAACACAATAGATCTTTCAATGTTCAAATACAAACGCTGTTTTTAGACAAATCTGCACTCTTGAATTAAAAACAGCAGTCTATAGAATTTACTCATTTACTCATATCTCTCTCTTAACTTGCCCGAATTACTTGAAACAAAATGCAACATGCTCTAATGGAGATGACGCCTAAGATAGAACACAAAACACAGATCTAGAAGCCTTTAATTATTTTGCACGGATGCCAATGCACATGCTGAATGGTACGGCCTTCAGCAGAATTTCGACCTCTCTTTAAAAATAAAAGGCTTGACAATAAATTCTATAATTCTAGGAATATGTTCCCTCTTCCCCCACAAATAGAATAAGACAATACCCACAACCCATATTTTTGTATTTTTTGAATTACGAACAAAAAACCCAATCTGCTGTAGCTAAATCTGCAAATACAGAAAACTCTCTAATATGCAAACTTACTTAACAAGATCAAACTGAAATACAAGCACAAATACAAATGCAAACTTACAAATGATTGAATCACTCATAAGCATACTAAAATCTCCACTAGATGCTATCTCTCAAGCATGAAGTCGAGCCCAGACTAGGAGGCATTCATTCCTCGAAGAATTCCCGCAACCATTTCGGCAGCATAACATTAGCATAGTCCAAAGATGTCCAAATGATGAACCAAGTCTTCCTTATATAATTTCCTGCTGACTTCAAGAAACCCTAATCTCTTCTTCAAGTCAAAACCCTAATCCTCTTTAAGGAATGGCGTCCTTTTCTTTTCAAATTCAATATTGACCATTTTAATTAAATTTGATATTTTAATCATGGCGTCCACTTTAGAGCTTGGTTTTGACTTTAGAAAAATAAGAAATAATCCTTTATGAAGGCGCCACCCTCAAAACCACTTTTTTAAAACAACTTGAAGTCATTAGACTAGGCCAAGGGGGTCAACGTTATAATATAATATTAAAACGTGACTTTAATTAATTATTACAACTTATCTCTCCAAATGCGCCCCGAAGCCATCAATGAGCAAGCCAACTGATCAAACTGACATAGGAAGTCAACCATGCTGGACCCGACTGTTGAACTGCTAAAAATAGAATTTACTAAAAATAGTAAATTCCGGAAATGCTCTGAATGCCGAGATGAACACACCACTGCGAAGCTCTCTGAAAACCAGAAAAGATCCGCCATTGAATCCATCATCTCTGAGCAATGACCTCTCAAAATTAGGAAACCCTAATTTATCTTCCGACTAGCCTTCGGGTTCCCAAGGAAAAGGCCAACGGTCACTAGAAAGATCAGGTTTGAGAAGGGGACATTACAATCCGCCCTTCCCAAAATTGCTTGTCCTCAAGCAATACCACCACAACTCCAGTAATTTGAAGACTAATCCATACGCAACAAGTATGATCCCTGGTTCCCAAATGCGTCTCAGGAAAAACCCACCATGCCGATGCTGCACCACTCTGATCACATCAATGAAAATATCATGCCAATGCTGCACTGACTCCCCTTGTAACTCCAAAGTGTTACCATCTATGATTCTCAAACTGAAAGATCTTAAAGGAAGGAAATCAAAATCATGCAACATCTCATGTCCACGATCCCCCGAATTAACAGTATCAACCATACTACTATCAATCACCATTCTAAGCAATAGGAGAGATAGACTATTCAAATCAAAATCGAACTCCTCCGCATACCTCCACATGGTAACAAACGGGACCATGACTGCAAGTGTGACCTCTACAAATCTTCTTGCAAAGAGGAAGGCAATCCTTTGCAAGAGCTCAACAAATTCAAACTCAGGACCCCACATGAATTCCCTATGCCTCAACTGAATTATCACGGCACAACTAAGAAGTCTGAAGAATTTTTTCACAATTCCAACCCCAAGAGTCTCAAAATATAGATTCAAAACATGGAGTAACTCATTGTCATGAACCAATAATGAAAATAAACCATCAGAGTTTGCATCACAAACCTCCAAAGTGGCTGAAAAACCCGCTAAAGCCATCTCCATCAGGGAACTACCTCTTCTTTGATCAGGAGTGAGGTACCAACTCTCCTGAATGAAAGTAACTCCATAAGTAAGGTGGCTGGTCTGCCTCCCACCAGCAAACTCGTGTCTCAAAATCTGCCCTTGTCTGAGCTGAAAGTCACTTCCAAGAACTACCGATCGTTGATCTTTCCAACCCATATTCAAAATTTCTCTCCAATCCATTTGTTGATGAACAAACGGAACCATCAAGTAGCTGAAAATGAAGGGAACAACATCAACAAGTCTGGAAATTTGTTCCTTATCCCTCCAAGAATCTTTTCCATAAGTAATAAACTCGAACAACCCGAGTTGAGAATCCCAAGCATGGATACCCAACTGAAAGTGATTTTCAACACACTGAAAATAAATCTCTACACATTCCCAAGTGCTAGTGAGAACCACATGCCTTCTCACGAAACTGATGCCCCATCGAGTAAATCCTTGAAGCTTAACCATGAAAGCTTCCACCTTAAGGGAGTATGAAACATAAAGTGGCTTCAAATTCAACTCCCAAAACTGATCAATGTGATTCCAAACATCATTCCACCCAAGGGATGGATTTTCAAGAGTGCAACTACCAAAATCTAGTTCACCTTTGTCCCATTCCTCCTGAGTAGTAGGTTTGAAATCTTCACTCGTGGCTGCTGTGATGAAGTTACCAACAGCTACCAAGACTTGTCTCTTCAACACCTTGATGTCATAGATGTTGAAATTACCTTGCTTCGTCACCTCCCATGTAGAACCTTCATCCTCAAAGCCACTTATGCATCCATTACTACTCAACATACGAGGCACATCCTCATGGAGTGATATCGAAGCATCCAAGCACTGGAAACCAGAATCAGTTTCATTCTCCATTTCATCCTCTACTTCATAGAGAGGATTATCATAACTTTTCTCATCACCTTCTTGAAAAAGAGGATTGTCATAAACTTGAAAGTCATTCCTTTCATCTTGCTGCTCCAAATTTGTACATGCAACCTTTGATTTTCTTGTGAAGCCTTCAAGATCAAACTCCTCTCGAAGACTATCACTCTCATCAATTACTTGCTTGATTTCTCCAGCTCTTCGTGCATCCTCTTGCTCTTTGAAAAGTTTGAAATCTGCAAACTGGTCTTCAACCTTTCTTAGAGCCAACTGAGTTTCTTTCAACTTGTCCTCAGTTGATTTAAGCTCCAAGGTGAACTCATCAACCATACTCTCCCTTTCTTCGAAAACAATGAAGGCCTTCTTTGCAGATTCAACGGCATGATCTTGATCTTCAATCAAGTGTATGAATGCTGATTTCAATGTCTCCAAAGAGCCTCTGATAAGTTGCAAGTTAGGAAGAGCAACTTCATCCTTAACTCCACTTCGTCTCTCTTCCGACTGAGCCTTCCAATAGAGATCATCAACCAAATTGTGTGTGCGATCAAATAGGGATAGCGCTTGTACTTCTTTTCCAAAAGATACCTTGCATTGATCTTCCCACTCATGAACATGCAAAGACGGTGAACTGCCGATAGGCTGCAACTGAAAATCAGAACTTCGTTCCTTGCCTTTGCTGCCCTCTTTGCTACTCCAACATTCTTGTACTTCCCCACCAACTAGCAGAGAATGCTCATCATCATAAAAAGCATCATACTCCACAAATTCTTCAACCCATTGCTGGCAATCAGCTTCGTGCATTGATAAATCTGATTTGTGTTTAGTAACACTTTCAAACTCTCCATCTTCAAGAGCCATATGGTCTTCCAGCTCTTCTTCTTCATCACTGCTTCCTTGATCAAACATTAGACCAGCATCCAACCTGCTCAAGGAATCATATTTGTCCGCTGTTCGGAAAGTTTCTGTAACCACAAATTCCTCTTTAGTGGCTGCAACCACTCCAAAGAGATCATTATGGAATTTTGTGGAACAATCTTCTTCTTCAAAGACAACTTCTCCTCCAAGGGCCCCCTCATAGTCTACTGTGCAACCTGGTTCTTGTTCTTCATCAGGATCAAAGGGAAACTTATCCCACACAGGTTCTTTAACATAACTTGATGCCAACACACCCGGATCCCAAATGCTAGTGGGCTGATTAAGATGATCAACTGGAAAAAACTTATCATGCTCCCTTTGTAGTGATGACTCTTTGAATAAGTCAAGTCCTAATTCACTTAAGCTGAAATCATCAAAAAAGTTTCTCTCCAATGGCTCAGATTGCTGATCAATCCCAAGACCAACAATGTCACCCCCGAAATGAAGTGAAGACTCTTCAATGTTTGTTGTTTGAAAAACTTCATCTTCATTATCTTCTATGGAACCCTCATGAGAGAGTATGTTGCTGGTTTTTTCATGTGAGACTTCTTGGGAAGTTAAGACAGCAACACGAGGAAAATCCTTCCTCATCAAATCTTCAATAAGAGGAGGTACAAACACATCGAAATCATTACCAACTTCATCACTTTGGTAACGGTCATAAGCTGATTCAAAGACACCAATAGTATTTCCTTCAACTTGCTCTTCTTCACTTGCTATCACATGCAAGTCAAGGGGCGTATTATGAGGCTCTTCCACACACTCTTCAACTGTCACGTTTTCTCCTTCGAGCTCACGATCATTTTGATGTGATATGTGCACCTTGTTTGTGCCATCTTCAATGCTAGATGACTGATTTTTCTCTTCAACTTGCATATTTGTCGGCTGCAATCCACAAATAGGCACTTCATCTCCTTCCTTCTTTGATTCTTCGAACAAAGCTTGTTCTGCTTCCCTTTTTATCCTTTTCCTAATGTGGTCCACCATCTTCAACTTTTCGGGCTCCAGTGACGCCACACACCTCAAATGGGAATCAAATGAAACATTGTACCTATAATCATCTGGCATGGTTTGATATTGCTCACGGAGTTTGACAGCCTCATCTTCACATTGTCTTTTAAACTGTCTGGCATATTCAATGAAGTCCCTTACGACATCACTAACCTTTCCTTCCTCCGATGCCATAGTTGAATCTGACTTCTCACGACCCATAGGCCTTAGAAAATGCAACATCTTTGAAACTTCTGAAAACTAATACTGAACTCAGCTCTGACCTCTGATGTAGAATCTGTTTTCTCTGTCAAGTGAACTCTGATGGGCACAGGATGGCAGGATCTTGGCTCTGATACCACTGAAATATTCCGAGCCAAATTTTTTCTTTTTCAAATTGCAGATTACAACATTACAAAGCAGTGCACCCGTTAAGGTTAGATGAGAAAACCAAAACGTGCAAGTAAGCAACTCTAACCAGAATGGCGCCGATGATGGCGAGCATTGGTCAGAGGATCTTCTACTCTAAAAACAGAAAGGAACTCAACGTCAAGTATGTGCTACCCAATCCAATGCGGAGTGAGGGGCGACCATATGACGGAGTGATTACAGAATTCAATACTTGAAATAAATGCTGAAACTGGAAATACTCGACACCCAGAATGTGCTTGCTAACCCAGGATGGGAAAGTAGCTACCATAGGGCGGAGCTGTAACTATTACAATAACTTAAATGAAACCATACATTACAATCAGATTTGAACAAGAATGAGAATGACTGCCAGTACTACTGTCAGTTTTACAAATGATGTTCAATCGCCTGCTGATATCATAGAAATTTGTCAACTTAACATTACATCAAATGATCTCTTTTAGTATGGATAGAAGAGCCAAACACAATAGATCTTTCAATGTTCAAATACAAACGCTGTTTTTAGACAAATCTGCACTCTTGAATTAAAAACAGCAGTCTATAGAATTTACTCATTTACTCATATCTCTCTCTTAACTTGCCCGAATTACTTGAAACAAAAGCAACATGCTCTAATGGAGATGACGCCTAAGATAGAACACAAAACACAGATCTAGAAGCCTTTAATTATTTTGCACGGATGCCAATGCACATGCTGAATGGTACGGCCTTCAGCAGAATTTCGACCTCTCTTTAAAAATAAAAGGCTTGACAATAAATTCTATAATTCTAGGAATATGTTCCCTCTTCCCCCACACATAGAATAAGACAATACCCACAACCCATATTTTTGTATTTTTTGAATTACGAACAAAAAACCCAATCTGCTGTAGCTAAATCTGCAAATACAGAAAACTCTCTAATATGCAAACTTACTTAACAAGATCAAACTGAAATACAAGCACAAATACAAATGCAAACTTACAAATGATTGAATCACTCATAAGCATACTAAAATCTCCACTAGATGCTATCTCTCAAGCATGAAGTCGAGCCCAGACTAGGAGGCATTCATTCCTCGAAGAATTCCCGCAACCATTTCGGCAGCATAACATTAGCATAGTCCAAAGATGTCCAAATGATGAACCAAGTCTTCCTTATATAATTTCCTGCTGACTTCAAGAAACCCTAATCTCTTCTTCAAGTCAAAACCCTAATCCTCTTTAAGGAATGGCGTCCTTTTCTTTTCAAATTCAATATTGACCATTTTAATTAAATTTGATATTTTAATCATGGCGTCCACTTTAGAGCTTGGTTTTGACTTTAGAAAAATAAGAAATAATCCTTTATGAAGGCGCCACCCTCAAAACCACTTTTTTAAAACAACTTGAAGTCATTAGACTAGGCCAAGGGGGTCAACGTTATAATATAATATTAAAACGTGACTTTAATTAATTATTACAACTTATCTCTCCAAATGTGCCCCGAAGCCATCAATGAGCAAGCCAACTGATCAAACTGACATAGGAAGTCAACCATGCTGGACCCGACTGTTGAACTGCTAAAAATAGAATTTACTAAAAATAGTAAATTCCGGGAAATGCTCTGAATGCCGAGATGAACACACCACTGCGAAGCTCTCTGAAAACCCAGAAAAGATCCGCCATTGAATCCATCATCTCTGAGCAATGACCTCAAAATTAGGAAACCCTAATTTATCTTCCGACTAGCCTTCGGGTTCCCAAGGAAAAGGCCAACGGTCACTAGAAAGATCAGGTTTGAGAAGGGGACATTACATGGATGCTCCTGCATTAGACACATTGGGCACAAATGGTTGTGAGAATAGCTCACAAATTAGAGCTGAGTGGTAGAACTACCCTTCTAAAAAGCATATAATCCATAGCAAGCCCTATCATTGAATCAGGTAACTTAGAAGATCTCTTCCTTCATCTCTTCAAATACTTAGCTGGGAGTCTGGGACAACATTCATCTTCTTTTGCCAAACTTGTTCATCATCCTTCATGTCTTTTGTGGATTTCTGTCCACCTCCACCAAAGGCTATCTTCACCTGCATTCAAATAATTTTTTGTGGGATTTAACCGATCATTGCCCTTCTCCACCAGAGTTTTTTCCTCCATTCTTTACTCTTCACTTACCCGACACATAATTTGTTACAAACAATTTTATCAAAAATACTTACCTAATCCATTTTTGCAAATACTTTTGGTTCAACAATAGCAATTCCCACTCCTTGTATCATCTCGGAGTACATCTCTCCACTTTGTGCATTCAGTACCTAATCTAGGCACTTCTCTTCACACTGCTCCACTTTAATCATCATTTGCATGCCCTTCAAAGGACAAACCTCCACATCACAACTTATGATCATATGATGTATTTCAAAAAGTCGATTTTCCTCGTTTTTGCCATCCTTCGCTGCAACATGATCTACATGTGAAGAATCACACAAATTGAATAGCTCCTCAATCTTCTTCACCTCCTCTTCAAGCAAGAGATTGTCTTTAACATCATGATCAAATAGAAGGCCTTCATAAGCCATCATTTCAGCCTCCAATTTAGGTACTACCTCCAAAGGAACTTCTACAACATCACTTTTGTCTTCAAGTTCAACAATTTGTATGATTGTATCTTTTCCCATGTCACCAAAGTTACACTCTTCATTATTGTTGATCGCATCTATTGCAATTTCTCCATGTTGCATAGCCACCATCCATTCCAATCTCAAATGAATGTCCATCTTCTCAAAGATTTTCTCCTCTTGGCATTGCTCCATAAGTGCCCACTTAACTAGCCTCTTTAAGACCTTTGTTATTGGGTTCTCTTGAATTGCCCTCATCCTTGCATGGGTTTGGTACGAGGCTAGGTACGGCTTGGGTTTGCCCAAGGTTTGCTTTGGGCACCTTGGATTCCTTGGGCGAACCTTGGGTAAACTTGAACTGTACTCAAATGAACCTGAGAGGACCTGTGGCTAGATGGGCTCAAAAACAAAAAAAAATATATATTTTTAACATTTTTTAAAATAAAAGATTCCCTCTCCTATTTTTGCCCCAAAATAAGGGCTTATAACATATTTTTCCTTATTTCACATACACATAAGTAAAACTACATTTCTGCCTCCAAGCTGCTATTGTTAATTTTTTAAGGTTGTTGCATTTTTCTTCAAAGGTGAAGGCTACAAGAGTGAAAAACCTATACCAATAGGAGAGAAAGAGTTGCACGAGGAAGATTTATCCATCGAAGGTGAGTAGATCTTGCAATTTTTTTCAAGTTTTGAATTTTTTTTTTTCAAGATTTTTTAGTTTTTTTTTCAAGTTTTTTTTACTTAAGTGTTTTAAATGTTTGTGTGAAAAGAGGTATTATCAAAATAATTAGCTTTTAGCCTACTTAGTAGAGTCCTATTCACACTACACTTAAGCTCACTTAGAGGTATTTAGACTTTTATCTCACCTCATGAAGACTCACCAAGTATCCCAACACTTGTCCATAGAATCATACACTTGTTTCATTCTTGGAGGGGTAGTCAAAGTTTGACTCCTACCTTCTCAACTCTTTATCCTTGCCTTATAAGCAAGGCTCATTTGTACATTTTACAAGTGATAATCTCATTTTGCATATGTGCTCATTTGTGGATTGTTTGAGTTTGTAAGCAAATCTTGGTTGCTCCAACATGGTATCAAAGCAAACTTGCAACTCCAATCTCTTTCTTTCTTGAATTTGTGAGGCTTGGGGGAATCAACTCTTAAAGGGGGAATCAACTCTTAAATGGCGCATCTTGGAGTGAAATGAATGTCATGGTTGCTATCAAAGAGGTTGAGAGAGAAATTTTGATATATAGCATTTGGGTATTTGGCAACAATTTTTTTGGTGTTTTGTAGGGCCATCAATGGTAGGCCATACGGAAATCCGTACAATTTGCATTGATCTGTACGACCATACAATTACCCTACTAGGTTTGCGTCATTGTCCTTTGCAACGTTTGTCGTCTCTATTTGTGTGCTAGTTGTCCTCTTGCGTTTGTTGTACAAGCACCATTTTTAATTTTTTTTTTGTAGGGTACAACTTGTGTAGACATGACATCATCCTATGTAGGCTTGATGCTTCCACAATACCGCCACCGACAAAAGATTTATTTGAATATTCTGGCGAGAGAATGTTCCATTGGTCACCCAACATATTTCACCTGCCTCTGTAGGTTTCCGTCATCGTTTTCCATTGCAAGGTATATTCTTGAGAATATTCTGTTAGTTGACAGAATATTTCAACATCTGTTGACGTTAGCATGACATCACCTTATTTACCCCCAAGTTTGCCCCCTTCATCGTTGGCCTGTTTCGTTTTTTGGCTCAACTTCGGGAGCCTTGTTCTCAGCCATACAAACACCTTTTTGAGTGAGTTGTGGAATTTGTAATGCACTAAAATAAAGTGTCATATCACTGTATCATTTCAGGAGGGGATCATGTTTTGAATAATGGGGGTTTCAACTTTCGTTTTCGTCATTTTTTTGTGGTTTGTAAGGCATACTTGATCGATGTCTTTATTGTCCACATCATGATATAAACTTGTAAGAACTCCTAAAACAACAAATAATAACTCTAAAAAAAACAAATAAGTTTGTAAATGCACTCATATAAACTGCCAAAAATTGAATGTGTGTTCCTTAGGGAGGGAATTTGTACCTACAATGAATTATAAAGTGTAATAGGGGGTTGTGTGGTGCCTTAGATTTTCCATCATAGTAATGGATCCTCATGCATGTATGTCTTGATGCACACCCTTTTTCAGTTGCTTGTACATCTATTGGACTTGCTGCTGGGTCTACATTCTTGTGCACATTTTCGCTATGCTCCCCCAAGTTTCAGGGATGGGGACGGCAGGGGACGGTGGGGTGTGTTTCCGGTACGGGGGTACTTTTGGGTCATTTTTTAGGGGACGGTAGGGGACAGCTATAAAAAATAGGGAAATTTTTAAAAATATAGAGAAATTGCAAATAATCATATTAGAACATTGATAAAGCATTCATCATAGGCATTGTAGAAGATTAATACATAACATTAGACTTGAATTGAGATTTCACATGAGAATTGACAAACAAATTAACAAAATTCAAATGCTTTTATTGTCAATGTGCATACATAATAAATAAGAATTATAACAAAATGCCCAAAGGCTTCAAGTTTCAACTATAAAATGACAAAAACAAAAAAGTATGGTTGTCCCTAATCAGCAGATGCAACTGGTAGGTCTGTTTCAAAATTGGAGCTCAAGTTTGTGTCACTATCAGATGCAAAGGTGGGGGGAAGTTTTCAAGTCCCCCAAGTCCCCAAAATGTTTCTGTGATGGGGACGGGGGTACCAAGGTAGGGGACGGGTCCCCGTGGAGCACTACATTTTCGTGCCCGATTTCAGTTGGTTTGCCTATACCTCTTCTTGGTCAGCATTAAGGGGGGTATTATTATAGTGTTATGCTAATGCTTCCTTGCTTTTAATGGAGCAACCTTTGTGTAGCTAGATGAACTTTGCCATTATGTCTGGAAGGCCTGAGAAATGAAAAGATTATTTTTCATTTCATCAAACGACAATTTTGGGGGGTCACATAGACCTACTCTTTTTATCTCTCCTAAGGGGGGAATATTTCAATTCATCATATTTTGTGAGATTATAGTACTTAACATTTTTGTAGTGTACTATAGGTCAGTCGTGCATTGTTGATCGTGCTCCAGAATCATAGTACTATTTGCATCTTCAACTTCACAGAGTGTGTTTTTGCCTTTGTGCCATTTGTGTATTCATGCTTGAGTAGTGTACTATAGGTTCATTCATGCAGTGTTGTGTATCTCTTGATCAACATTCTTTGGAGGTTCGTTGATTCCAGTAGACACCATCATCTTTGGTACAGTTTATAGCTTCAACATGCTTTAGGAGTTCTTCATCATTTTGTTCCTATCATGGGACAAGTCTTATCCTTCTCATTTCTCTCTTTTGGAGAGGAGTTTTGTTTCCACTGGGTTTTCTCCTTTTCTCTGTTTATGAGAGATCATTATTGTACATGAGTATCTTATCAGGTGTTGTTGCTAGGGTTCATCTTTTTAGTGTTTATCTTACCCCGTAAGTATCACTTAAGGGGGGGTGTTAGTGTGAAAAGAGTTCTACAATTGTTTCATACTTGGAGGGGTAGTGAGAGTTTGGCTCCTACCTTCTCACCTCTTCATCCTTGCCTTTATAAGCAAGGCTCATTTGTACATTTCACATAATGTTAGTCTCCCTTTGCATATTGCTCATTTGTGGCTTGTTTGAGTTTGCAAGCATATCTTGGTTGCTCCAACATCAAATATTTTTTTAGAACTTTTATACATAATATAGGGGTTATAATGCCATTTTTTTTTAAATGTAAATTTGTAATGCTTTTTAAGTTTTGTTGTCTTCATATAGAATGGTTGGTAGTTCTAGTTCATTAGTTGACCCACTTGGAAAGAGTTCATTTAAATTTGACTCAATGTCACCTCTTTGGTGACATACAACTATGATTAAACATCTTATTGGTGGTGGAGGTTATTGTTGGCGTTGCAGCCAATGTGGGAATGAATATAAGAGCTTGTATAGTCGAGTGAAAGTTCACTTGTGTGCTATTCTAGCTTAGGAGTAAGAGTTTGTCTAGGCTGAATAAAAAAGGGTTGCTAAAGCAACAAATAATGGGATATATTAAAGAACAAGATGACACTAACATGACAAGTAACAAAGCAAAGGAAAGAGCACATCTTCATTCTAAGAAAGGATCATAGAAACCTCCTAGTGGCTTAACACAACCAGCTGGCCCACATCCTTTCATGCCACCATAATCTTCTTGAGAAGATATTACATCCTTTCTTTCTTGTAAAAGAGGGCCATTAGAAAAGGCCTTTAAGAATGAGGCAAGGAAGGTTGCAGATTAGAGAATTGCTAGTTGCATTTATAGCAACATGCTTCCTTTCAACCTTGTTATATCACCAAATTTGTAGAATATGGTGACAGCAATTACCAATGTACCAGCTGATTAAATTAGTTATGGGTATGGAAAGGTGCACACCACCTTATTGGCCAAGGAAAAATCTTTTGTAGAGGCATCATTGAGCGCAATGAATGATACATGGTCCTAAACTAGAGTGTCCATTTCTAATGGATGGACGTGTTGATGTGTTTTTTGTGACCTACACCAAACAGCAGAATAAAGTGTCCAACGGCTACTCTATTCTCTCTTGATCAAAGCATTCCGTATGCTAAGATTGTGAGAGAGATCATACGTTCAACTCCAAGGTTCCTTCGATGCAATGGAGTACACTCAGTTGGTTCGTTGTGATATGCTGTTTTCACGAGGGGACTTACACAATTGTTCACAAGTTCACGATGCAGCAGACAACAGGCTAATGATGAAAGGGGATTTTCACGTGATGCGAATGATTTGGCAATGAGGTACGAGTTTCCTAATACTAATCAGAAATGTGCGGAATTTAAATGAGTGCAGGGTTTAGAAGGTCTAAGTTCTATCCTAAAGCGGGACATGGGATTAACTTCAACAGGTTTCAACCAGACTTTGCTTTGCCTCGCGTTGGACAACCTCTATAAAGTCAGTGCAATCTTCAAAGGGGTAGCAAGAAATGTTCAAATCACAATTCAACATAAGGACACCATCACGACGACACATGCCAAAACGTGAATCATAACCGAAGTTAAGCTTAAAAAGTATTCTAGTCGACCACACAAGGCAAACTTACCATTAGCAAGCTCACTAGTGGTATGGATTAAATGAAGCTGCTTTGATCAAACACCACAATCCACAACTAACTACGTGCATGAATATGAAAATTACTCTACTTTAAGTCCTATTTGAAGTAGAAGGACGAAGAAAGCTCGCTAGCTACTCACAACAAAAGATGGAACCATCATCAATGATAACTCTTTATATTGGGAGAGTGTTCACAACAATTTCTTACAAAGCTTTCAAAGGAAAACTTTCCTTCTTCAAACTATGCTAACAAACTAATGCTAAGCTATCTCTCTGCTCTATCAAAATGTCTACTCTGTCTATCTATCTATGATCTAATCTCTAATGAATTACAAATGAGGGGGAGTCCCCTTTATATAGCTGGCCAATCTCAATGGATGGTCCAGATTGAATCACAATGGACGGCTCAGATTGAGCCACATCAGCCCTAGACTAGATTTAGCCCTAGTAACCGCTAGAAGTTGGAGGAGTGGTGCAATTAATGAGCACAAAATGACAGATTCCTCCTTTGACCACTATGGGCAATTAATGCCCACTACCCTTCTAGAAGATTCTCGTCCAGGATCCTGTTCCCATTGTTCTTCTCTCTGACCACGAAAATAACAAATCGGGCCAGGACTGCATCAACTTCCTACTCAGAAATGGCTGGAGTAAGATTAAGCTAATACTCAAGGATGGCAATTGTTTGTTCCTGCCGGATACAAGATTTTCTCCAGGCCTCGATGGATTCCTGAGTGCTTTGAATAATGGCGTTGAAAGTGGAGATATTCTCAAAGTCAACTTGAGTAAATATTCTCATTTCGGAGAAGAATGGGTGCAATTTGCCCTTCAAACCATCCATTGTCACCTCCTCAAGAGTTAGCCGTTTTGCAAACAATGCCTCGAGCATGTTGAAGATGCCCTCTTGAATGTTTCCCATGGCCTTCTTGATCTTGACTGACTCTGTCCTTGCCATGTCAAAGAAACCTCGACCGGTGAATGCTGCGGAATACCAGTTGGGAAAATCATATCTATCTCCAGCCTGAATTACCCCTCCTTCAATCAAAGTCTGCACTGGCATATGCATCAGAGCAGCTAGGCGTGGAATAATCTTGTCTTGAAAAATGTGAGTATCACTCCATGCCTGTTCAATGTTTTCCATATGGGAGAGGATGCTGGAAGCATGTTGGAAAGAGGAGACAAGATCCTCAATGAATCTCTCAGCCTCAACACGAACACTGCCAACCCACTTGTCTCCTTCTTGAATTGCCCTCTTCATTTCCTCGAGCCCACTAATTGACTCTTGTGGAAGCTCGATTGGAAGTTCTACTGCTGGATTTTCCTGAGCACACGGACGTGTTAGATGCTGTACATAGCCAATTAATGCCTTATGCTCCTTCTTCAGCCTCTTGTATTTTTCTCCTTTTCGAAGCAGTCTATCCTTCAATGCCTGAAAGGAGTTTTCAGCTTCCTCAATCACTTGTGCTCCAGTAGGACGTCCCAGTTCAACTGTAGTGATCGTGTAATTCTCAGCATTGCTTAATCTCGATCACATTCTTCCCTTGGAACCGCAACATGAAGAGTGCGGGAACCGAACTCATTTGTTTCAAAACTGGAGTATTTTCTGGTTCTTTTCCTCTTAGGCGACCCGCTTATTCTATTAAGGAGCTCTTCCATTTCTATTGCTGAGTCGGTGTCATCCTCTTGATCTCTCCTTATCGCATTTGTGAGCCAATTTGGAACATCCTGTTGAGCGTTGCAGACAAGCAGCGGCTACTCCTCCGTTGCTTCTACTTCACAAACCTCCTCTTCAACAACATTTGGTTGAGGCTCATCCATCTCCATGTGCTGCTTGTCTTCCTCAAAACCTCGAGCTTTAGGCTCTGTAGTGTTTTCATCTTCAAAGGCTGTCTCAATCGCACGATCTAGGCGAGTGTCTATTTCTGTTTCTTCATCTTCATCCGGCTGGCTAGCACTCCTAGGAGCATTAGCACTCTGACTATCGGGCTCCCTAGGCAATGGCTGATTGACTTCCTCCATTTCTTGCTCTTCATTCATTCTAACCCTCTGATTTGCAAATAATGAAACTTCTTGTACACTGGAAGAGTGAGTCAATAGCTGTGTAGGTGATGCTTCCTCCGTCCTCTGAGGCTCTGGCTGAACTGGTTCCTCCTCTTGTGGCTCTGTAGCTTGTGCGCCCTGTTTTCTCTTCCTTGATGTAGGTGGCCTTTGATCGCCCATGAGGTTGTACATGAGGGCAATTGATTTTCTCTTAAGCCTGTGAACATGTCTATCCACCCAGCTCCTTGTGAATGTTAAGACTAGCATAGACAACGTATCCAAGTCCATGATCTCCGGTTCCACTCAATCAGGTGGTGGGACTGGTGTGCCTCTCACTGATTCATAATCGGGTTGTGTAACATTGACATCCTCATCCACTTGGTCTGGAACTTGGACAACCTCGCATTCCCTGATCAATTTCAAAGGTAACATAGAGAACATCCTCCTTCTGATCTCAACTTCATCTTCTGCATTCGCCCAAAAATCCTCAACATGAGCCTTGTGCCAATATTCTTCACCCTATACTACTCCAATCTTTTCGTGAGGATCCAAGTCCTGCCGGCTGGTGTGGAGAGTGAAGTGATAGAATTGTAATTCCTCCTCTGCTTCCTTGGCTGCTTGCAAAGATGGGCACTCCTCAAGTGAATTTCCCATAACGATAGGGAAGTGCAATCCTCCTTTCTTCTTTTTCCTTATGATTTTGTCGTAGGCAATGAGTTGCCTAGACACTTCAAGCATTACCATCCTGTCCATGGGGTACCTTGGCAATCTGAAGGTGTATGAATGGAACCCCGACAACCTTATGTAAGTGAACTTCGGGAATTGGATAAACCAATACACGTACTCTTCAATCAACTTTTGTGCATCTTTGGATATTCTTTGTTGTGTTCTCCGTTGAAGAGTCCTTATGATGTGCATAGTGAAAGCATCGTTCACTCTCTTGAAGCTGGAGGTATTTGTTAGATGTAGCTGCTTGCAAGCTTCGTGGATTTTAAATTGATCGGGACTGCATCCAATTGGCTCCTGGTATGTCAATCCTTTATACTTCGTCATCCGATCCAGCATATAGATGACATACGAGCTCATATAAAATGTCCTCGTTCTCCTCAAGCTTCTGAATTGCTCATTTATATTGTCTCTGATCATTCTTGCCCAATCTACATACTCTTTCCCCTCCAACACTACGTTGATGTAGAAGAACATCCAAGGCTCAAAAGCGTACGCCTGTGGGCTGCCATTCACCCGGCTGAGCATCATGATTAAATCACAGTACTCTTGTTTCAGCTCCTCTGAGATAATTTGCTTAGGCAACTTGGCGCTAGGAGGTTTTGGCTTCCTCATCCATGATGTATTAATTCTCTTTGCACACCTTTCGAAAGATGAGGTGTACATTTTATCAGCCATTTCTTTTGGCTTGTACAACATTCTTTCCACAGCTGGAATCCCAAACGCCTCTCCAATAGCCTCAGGTGTGAAGTTAGCTAGCAACTTGTTGTTCGGAGAGACAATCGTTCGGTGGTCTGGCCTATAATAATTTGCACACTCCTTTATTAACTCAGGACATCGAATTGCTGGTGGAAAACCAACAGCTGCATACAATCCACTTCTCATGATGTTGTGCGATGTTGCTGATGGATGATGACCAGCTTGCCCATATATTCTCCTTTTGAATGCCTCGAGGTTGAACGAACCAAGGTTGGTGTCAGTCAACCCTTCGAGCTTCGAGACAAACTTTGATTCAGGAAGAAAAGATTTTTTTAGCTACTTGATGATTGCCTGCTTGGAGGCATTCTCTTTGCCTGCTTCTGCATTTCCAGCTCTGCTTGCAGCTTTGCTCGTTCCAGCAGCCTCTCCCCTTTGAACTTCAGCCATCTGCAAAATAAAATTCAAGCATTACAATTCGAACTTAGAAAATAAAATTACCACGAGATGGCTGGAAATATGGAGTTAGCTTCGAAAATGAAAGTTCTTCAGCACTAAACTACCAACTCCAAACCTCTAGATTTCTGACTTTGAAATTCAAACTTCAAACTCCAACGCCTAGAACCTTCAGCAATATCACTTTCAGCACTTAGAAAAATTTCACTCAACTCACTCACTTCAAAATTTTCTTCTTCTCAACATTCACTTCAGTGTCAGCACCCTCACAATTTCAACTCTTTAATTGGTGAAGAAAAAAGAACAACTTCACAGTTTATATAATTGTGAGAGGGTGCCTGGTTTAGCAGTTGCATTTAATTCTCTCCTCCACCACTTAGTAATTTTCCAATTCAGGAGAGAAGATTGGCGAGTTGTCACCAAGATTATGCTCAGTCGTCATAGAATCTTCTATTGTTGGAGATTCCATCCTTAATTTTTTTTAAAAATTTCCCACCTTGACTGCATGTGGCATTCAGTTGACTAAAACATCTTTGAGAAATTCATTAAAATTATTTCCAACATCACTAAGAAAACGTCTTGGAAATTTCATCCATCTTTTCAGTGCCCAGCGTACTTTATTATCTTAATTTCATTTCAAACGCCTTAGGCAAATTTATTTCATTTGAAGAATTTTCATTTATTCCACTCTCCAGAAAAATTTCATCAGTTGCGATCTCCAACATTTAAAAGCATTATTTTCCCCTTCAAAACATCTCCCCTTAGAAAAAAATAAATTTCTCAACTCGATTGATTCATGTGTCTTCACGAAGGGGGACATTTAATTTTTCAACCTTGGAAAAATAATTTTTATTAAGGCTCACTTTAATCTTCACCTCTCCAGTCTTGGCACATTTGCTAGATCAAACATTTATTTCCAACGCCTAAAAAAAAATTCATCACCCATTCATCAACTTGGCGCTCCTAGAGGGGTCCACTTCCATTTTAAATGCCTTAGATAAATTTTCAAATTCACTTCTCAAGCTTGGCGCATTTCACACTTCAGACTTCTATTTTACTTGTCTTAGAAAAATCTCCACACTCCTTACCATGCTGGGCGCATAAGAGGGGGGCTACTTCTAATTTCAATGACTTAGAAAATTTATCAACTTACCCCCTTTGGCACTTAGGCATACTCTCCAACTTCCACCACTTGGGTGCATTTCACTAGGCCTCCTTTCATTTTTCACGCCTTTAGGAATTTTTTATTCATCTACTTCAACTTAGGCGCATCTACCACCTTGAGGTTGCATTTTCCATCATTTGGTCGAATTTCCAACAACTCAACTTTCGTTCTCTCTCTAGGGCGCATTTTGGGGTGGGAGCTTTCATTTTGTCACTTAGAAAATTTTCAAAGTATTTCTCCAAGCCACTCAAGGCGCATTTAGGTGGAGGTACTTTCAATTTCATGCCTTAGACGTATTTTGACCTCCTTGTGGTTCCACTTTTAATGACTTAGTCAAATTTTCAAACTCTTCTTGCCTTGGGCGTATTAGGAGGTGTCAACTTCCAATTTCAAGCACTTAGTAGAATTTTGGCCTCCTTGTGATGTTGGGCGCATTTAAGGGTAGCTTCGTCAAGTTTTCTTGCCTTAGGAGAATTTTGAGTCATCATGCAATGTTGGGTGCATTTGGCATGGTATACTTCCAATTTCCCATACTTAGATGATTTTCCTTATACCTTGCCATGTTAGGCACATATGAGAGGGGCCACTTCAAGTTGAAGGCGCATCTGCTAGGCTAAGCTTTCAATTGCCCAAGATGGGCGCATTTCACAAGGTGAACTTCAAGTTTCAACGCCTTAGAAACATTTCTTGTCCCTTCTCAAAGTCAAGGCGCATATGAGGGGTCTTACTTCCAATTTGGGTGCCTTAGAAAATTTTTGATGTCATCATGGATTGTTGGGCGCATATGGAGGTACTTACTTCAAGTTTTCTTGCCTTAGAAAATTTTCAAGACTAACTCTCCACTAGGGTGCATTTAGGGGTCCCTACTTCAAGTTTGCAACACTTAGAAAAAACCCCAAGCATCTCTCTCTTCCTTGGGCGCATTTAGCCTCCTGTACTTCCAATTTCAATGACTTAATCAAATTTCCATCAACTCTCCTTTACCTTGGGTGCTTTTGAGGGGTCAAGCCTTCAATTTGCCAGACTTCGTTAAATTTTCACCACATCCCTTCAAGGTTAGGCACATTTCACCCATGGAGCTTCCAACTTCCATGCCTTAGTAAAATTTTCAAGCATCTCTCTTTCTCAAGCCTGGGCGCATTTGACTAGGCAAGCTTCCATTTTGCCAGACTTAGATGAATTTTCAACTCATTCCAGGTTGCTAGGGCGAATTTGAGGGGGTGTTCTCTTGATTGTTCATGATGCCCTAGCTTGCCCTAGCTTTCTATTTTTAGAAATTTTCGCGCTCTTTGCGTTTCAAGTTGATTTCAGGCTCCTCGAGACTTGATTTTCGTTTGCTTTGACTTTCGTGACGTGACCGACCTGTCGGCACCTGTTGCTTGCATGCACCTGCTATTTTTAGTAACTTGCTAAAAATAGTAAGTGCTCAGAATGAGCTCAAATTTTGTGAGTAGATTGCCTGAAGGATGTTGATCATGACTGGATGCTGCTTTTGTGTGACTTTCGCGCTTCGCCCTCCTTTTTAGGAAACCCTAATTCCTCTTCATGGACTTGCTAAAAATAGTAAGTGCTTGATTTTCAAACTTCTGTAACTCCGTTCAATCTGAAATTTGTTCCATGGGGTCCATGGGTTAACTAACCTGTTCGCTGGCACCTTGCGCTAACTTGCTATTTATAGCCTGCTTCAGAAGTGACTTACTATAAATAGCAAGTGCTCAGATTGCCTTCAAATTTTACTAGCTGATTGCTTGAAGGGTGCTAATCATGACTGGATAATTCAGTTTTCAGATCATGATTGGATAATTCAGTTTTTAGACTTCTCGAGATTTACCCTTATTTTAGGCGCGAAAGTAGGAAACCCTAATCTGACTTGCATGTGTCCCAAATGACCTTTGTTTGACCTCGTTTTTGTTGCATGC
This sequence comes from Sequoia sempervirens, assembly GCA_007258455.2. Classification (NCBI taxonomy): domain Eukaryota; kingdom Viridiplantae; phylum Streptophyta; class Pinopsida; order Cupressales; family Cupressaceae; genus Sequoia; species Sequoia sempervirens. The sequence continues at coordinate 248,187 of VDFB02062602.1, forward strand.
CAATGTGTTCGCGATTCTGAAGTGTTGGGTAGCTGTCGGAGTGAACCTACTAAAAATAGTAAGTGCTTGGAAAAGTGGCCAATCAGCTGCTAGATGAGTTTGCATGTCACATTGCCCGAGAGATCTCAAAAGACCCAGAAAAACCCAGAAAAATGATCAACATGCGAGCATTGGCTAAAAATAGCAAGTTGTCAGATTGACTTGCATGTCATATCATCGTGAAGCTCTCGAAAAACCCAGAAAGATTATGTTGACATGCATTGAAAATTCCAACATGCAAACCCTAAAAATGACCCCTGAAGGCAGAACTACTAAAAATAGAAAGTTGTTTGTTTGCGGTCAAATTTTGCAGGCGAGGAGTTCTAAGTGTTCTAAGTGTAGTGCAGTTGTCAGAATTTGAAAATCCCAAGAAAATAGGCCCCAAATTGGCACTTACTAAAAATAGCAAGTTGTCAGAATTCAGTGAAAATTCAGTGGGAGCTTGCTTGAAGCATCCTAACAGCAGTGCTAAGCTCAGAATTCGATTAGCCAACTCAATTTGACCTCAAAGTAGCCTGAAGATTGTAAACCCTAATTCATCAAAAAACCCTCTAGACTTAGCCAAAATTCAAATCTAGGTCAAATGGCAAGTACATCACTAGACAGAAAGAACTGACAAAGAGAGACAGACCCAAGACCAAAGCCAACAGACCCGAATGGAGCAAAAATTAGGGGGACCCCATTTTGAATGGGGTGATGTGTGAAAAGGTTGCAACAGGACGGATGTAAAAAACAGACCACTAATTAATGTCATTGTAGTGTCCCCTAAAACAGAAAATGTTTTTGAAGAGTTGATTGTGAGTGGCAAGTGAAGGATGCAACTTTCATTTTCAATATCCTCATACAAGCCATATGAAGATTATTGAATATTGATTGTAATTTTCATTTTTTATTGACATTGGAGTCTTTGACAAAATCACCAAATTATGAATCATTGAATTTCAATTCATGAGTATTTTCTTTGTTGCAATTTATGAGGTATTTAAATTATTTTGTTTATTGGCAATTATGAACATTGAATTCATGAGTATTACTTATTATTCTTTTTAGAATCTTAAATATATATAAACCTGTACTCGTACCTAGGGGAAAAATATTGCTGTACTGGCATACCTAAACCTCAAACCTGTACCCGTCCTCATACCAAGACCAACAACTTAGTTCAAGACCATCCTCATGCTCTTATTCGAAGACATCTTCAAACACATGTATACAACTCTTTGTAGTTACAGGACCTAGCAACAAACCCACTAGAGCATTCAACAGACATTCAGCAACAAAACCTTTTCTGGTACACTCGTGCCTCCTTCTGATGACTCTTTGTAATCACAGGCTTTCACATACCTGCAAGAAAATCTGTTAGAGCCTTCTGAGACACCTACACTTATGCCTTCTTCTGATGACCCTCTACAATTATAGGCTTCCACATACCTGCAACAAAAACTCACTGGAGTCTTTGAAGACATCTTTCAGCCATAAAAATCTTGCACAGACCACTTCATGCAACTAATGCAATCTCCCCAATACACATCCCAGCGAGCATACCTGCTCTGATACTTATTAATGCACAATCTTGGATCAGGGGCCTGTAGAGAAGCAACCAACCCAAGCAGCTCTTAACAAAATTATCAACTCACAAGGACAGTAAGATCCAATTACACGGACAATAAGGAAAAACAACACTGAGAAAATTTTATTTAGAAAATGTTCCACACTTTATTCAATTTGCATTCAAATCTTACATTCGTCTACAGGCATGCAGGCCAGCCTAGGTGAAACACCATAAAAAGAAAAGAACAATGATAATACCAGATCGACACAACTTACAATCACAACATATCATGTCCAGCCCTGTTAATTTTGGAGCTGCAGTTCATACAGAAAGCCGATTCCTTTCCAATTTCTATTACCCTGTGCTGCTCTTTCTATTCAATGCATAACTAACTGTTCTTTAAAGATACCGTTGCCAGTCGTAATGGGCGCCAGATGGGGAAAAATAAACTGACTGTAATCGTTAACAACACAACTGCTCATCAGGAATTGGGGTCATGGGGCTGAAACTGCCATTGCCAGTATTAATTGAAGATCAGTTATTAAAAGATGCTGCTGAAACTTGCACACATGAATTCATTTGAGTAATAATTTACTGCCACTTTGAATCTGCCGCTGGTTGTGTGCAGCAGATTTTGTAACTGTTCCACATCCTCAAGCTCAATCAATGTCCCTACTGCTGTTACTGCTGTGGCAGAGTTAATTACCTGTGTAACCACTAAATTCTCATTAAAAACTGTTCCAAATGAGGATCATTGTAACCATTCAATGCTCCTGCTTCATGTTCAGACTCACACCAATTACAAGGAGAGAGTCGCTACATATCTTGTCTGCTAAAAAGGAACTCTGTGGACAAAAGCGAATGTTCTTTGAGTTAGCTTTTTAAGAAAAGCTCCCTATGAAGAAGTTGGGGCACAATATGCTCTAAGTAGAATGCAAAAGATGATGATATCTAATAGAGTATGTAATTTAATTGTAGCTATGTATTAGTCAAATCTACATGCAAGTGGGTAGATGGAAATGAATTGAAAGTAATTGGTCAGGTAGAACATATAGAAAGGGTAGATTGATAAAAATAAATAAATTAGTAGGTGGACAGCTGTAAACTCTCAATATGAAGGCTTCTCTTATGCAAAAAGATACTCAGAAATAGAGGCATGTCATATTGAGATACCCCAATGTACGCTACAAGTTAAATGGATGGAAGACAAAATGTTATGCAATAGCTGCAAATTGTGCTAAATAAGTTTTGAATTAGGTTCCTACCCGAGTTGTGAGGAAGGTGGCATCTGAAGATGCAATAGCAGTTGATAGCTGACCAATGAACACTTCAAGGTCTTTGGATGTAGTGCTTGAGCTCATATCTTTGGACAATAGGATCCCAAGAGTCACCATTGCATCTTTGTGTGCTATAGGAAGGAGACTAAGGGCTACTGTTTTGTTTGATTCTCTTGCTCGAGAATTCACATTTCGAGAGATGTATACTTGAAAGCTAAGTTACCGGGTTTGCCCCTACAGGCCCTGGGTCCGGTTTGGGTTCGATTCGGGTCCGGTCCGCCCAGGGTTGGATAATCCCCCTGTGGGATCGGCCAGGGTTTGAAAATCCCCCTGTGGGATCGGCCAGGGTTTGGACCCCTAACTGTGGGTCCGGACAATTTCAAACCCGGTTCGAACCCGGGCAGAATTTTTCGCCCAGGCGCGCTTTTTCACATGATTTTTGATTTTTTAAATATTTTTTTGACTTTTTTTTTTTACTTTTAAAGAGTTTTTTTATTCCTTCTAACCCTAATACTTGCCTCTAAAACATGAAATAGGTAAAGTGATACTCATTTACCAATTTGTGAATGAGAAAAAAGGATTTTTTGCCTCCATTGTTGTACTTTCTCTTTTGCTTGCACAAGCTGGAATATACTTGAAGGTTGATCGTAGATTGTTCAAAGTTGATTGTTGTGCTATTCCTAAGCACTTGCAAGTGTCTATTCGTTGCTAAGAAGATCATAGAGCAAGATTTTTTCAAAAGAGGTAGGTTTTTTGATTGTTTTTTTTACATTTTTTTTAACAAATGAACTTCAACTCTTTTGTTTTGCTTTTTAGTTTTAGTTTTGTTTTACTTTTCATTCCTCTAAATGTCTATGACACATGTTCAATTTTTTCATTTTTTTGAAATTAATAAAGTCTTTTAGTTTCAAATTCAATGAATCAATACCAAAATTTCAATATGTTGTGCCTTAGGTATTCACTATTCCATATTACAATGGCAATCGGTACCTCCTCAGGCTCAATCCGATCTCGTTTCAAAACAAACCCAAACTCTCCCCTTTCGAAATATGTAGAAATGGTTCAGCAACTTCCAGGTGGTGGAGGGTATGTTTGGATTTGTAGTCATTGCCATGTTCAATATTCGAGCTCATACAGTCGAGTGAAAGGGCACTTGTGCAGGATCCCTGAACTAGGCATCAAACCATGTCCAGGTGAAGATAACAGTGGCATTCCAGATGATATAGTGTTGAAATATATTGTTGAGCAAGAAAAGGCAATCCAAAAAGCAACCAGTGGTAAAACAAGCCATCCTTTGAAGAAAGGATCTTGATACATGAAACCCCCTACACCACCTTCTTATTTTCCACCTACAGAAAGCCATCCATTTATGGATATCCCTCAAGAGCAAACCGTGCTCTCTTCAAATAAAAGATCTAAGGGACCGTTGGAAGCTTCATTTCAGAATGAGGCAAGAGAGATTGTTGATCAAGACATAGCAAGATGTGTCTATGCCAATGGATTGGCATTCAATGTTGTTCGTTCACCATATTGGCAAAAAATGGTGAAATCTATTAATGAGGCTCCAAAGGGGTATAAGGGCCTAGGTTTTGAAAAGGTGCGTTGCACCTTATTGGAGAAAGAGGTGAAACATGTAGCAGACTCTTTGAAGCCCATAAGGGATTCGTGGATTGAAACAGGGGTGACCATCATTTTTGATGGATGGAAAGATGCAAAAAATCGCCCATTGATCAATGTTATTGCTGTGTCCCCTAAAGGGGCAATGTTTTTGAGAGTAGTGGATTGTGAAGGATAGGTGAAGGATGGTCCATTTATTGCTAACATCCTTTGCCAAGCTATTGAAGAAGTGGGCTATCAAAATGTTTGTAACCGACAATGCCAAAAATTGTAGGGCTGTTGGGTTATTGGTTGAGGAGAAGTATCTACACATTTTTTGGACACCTTGTGCTGTCCACTCCCTCAATCTAATGCTACAAAAAATTGGATCCAAAATTGAGTGGATCAAACAGGTGTATGTTGAGGGCGAAGACATTCAAATGTTTGTCACCAACCACCATATGACACAAGGAATATTTAGACAATTCTCAAAATTGGAATTGTTGAAGGTAAGTTAATTCTCAATATTTTAAAATTTTTGAATTTTTGAATTTTAAATTTTGATTTTGTAAATTTAAATTATATTTTAATTTTAATTTTGATTTTCAAACAATTTGCCAAGACCCGTTTTGCCTCCAACACAATTGTGTTGAGACGACTTATAAAGGTTCGTGAGGCACTCTGTGCCATGGTAATCAGCCCTAATTGGGGTGTATGGAGGCAATCTAGCAATGAAAGGGCAAATAGAGTCAGGCAAAGGATCCTAGATGATAATTGGTGGGATCGTGTTGAGTACCTGGGCAGTTTCACTGAGCCTATATTGAGCATGATCCGTTACACAGACATGGATAGACCTTGTTTGGGAGAAGTATATGATGGTATCGACTCAATGATTGAGAAGATGAAAACGATCATCAATGCAAAAGAGGAAGATCCTGAAGAAAAGTTCTTCAAAGAGCTACAAAAAATCATGGTTGATAGATGGAACAAAATGACCACTCCGTTGCATCTTCTCGCTTTTGCATTGAGTCCCAAGTATTATAGTCCTGAGACACTTTCTGCTTCATCAAGAGTTGCTCCATATAGGAGGGATGTTGAAGTGGCTCAAGGGTACAAGGCAACACTACGTAGACTCTTCATTGATTGTGACCAATGTGATCAAGTGAGGGCTGAGTTCATGGCTTTTGCATGCTCTGGTAGTGTTGATCGGAATCTTGATGCTCTTCGAGACAAGTTCAGGGTGGATGCTCATAGTTGGTGGTACTTCCATGGGCAAGAATACAGGCATCTCCAACCTATTGCAATAAATTTTTTATCCCAAGTAAGTTTTATAATTTGTAATGTCACATGTCTGAAATGTCACATGGACCTATTCGCTGACACGCTACATTTACTGTGACTTTTGAGTGCTTAATCCATCTACATGCAAGTACAAATCACAACCCATAATTACAATGTCCACAAGGCTATTTATAATTATTTCTTTCTTTCTATTATTATGTATTTAAAGACTACTTAACAGCCACCTAATTAATTAGATATCACATGAAAGAAGAGTAACTGAGAGCTACTAACTCCATAAAAATGCCAAAGTTAACATGTGAATATCAAGGTGTCTAGATTTAATACTCATTGCATTCCCCAGAAGCCCATTTTCCTGAGAAGTTTTATAAATCAGTTCACTTGCCTTACAAATGCTTTTTACATGTCTACCTATGAAAACAGTAACCACGACATTTGACAGAATTTAAATGCTTGCTGGCACAAAAAAGGTTTATATTGCACTCTTTTCTCTATCTCTGTGCAAATGAAAATTTGTATTCTGCTATGGTAAATTCTCTAGTGCATTAGGTACTTTGGCACAAAATAGGTTTATACTGCATTTTTTTCTCTATCTCTGTGCAAATGAAAATTTGTATTATGCTATAATAAATTCTCTAGTGCATTAGGTACTTTAAAGCGCAATTTTTTGGATGTTGCTATTGTTCCAGGTTTGATTCTTTTTGGGAGTTATAACTACCTACTGTTGTATTAGTTTCCCATTTTTTCTTCTACATATGCATGAATATATATACAACTAATCATATATAATAGTTTTTATTTCACTAGTTTTGTCAAACAGTTCTGCTGTTTTCTGTATGCTCCGATTGTTTGCATTTATGCCTACGAGGACTATAACCACGAATTTTAACAAAATCCCTCTATCCTTTATGCTTTGATGACAACGAAAAAAGCTCAAAGCAACACACTGTCGACTCATTGTTCGCAAGCTCTCATTATCGCACATGCTGGCATAATTTTCGTTCTAAAGTACTTTTTATGGGACCGCTTTGCAGTAAACCAAAATATCCAAACTTTATAGGGCTCACATGCATGAAGTAAAATGGACAAGAGGGTTTCTACATAATTCCTATCAAATGCAAATATTTTTTCTTCTACAAATACATCAATATAAAAACAACTAATCATATATAATAGTTTTTCTTTCACGAGTTTTGTCAAACAGCTCACTTGTTTTCTGTATGCTCCCATTGTTTGCATTTATGCCTACGAGGACAATAACCACAACTTTTAACAAAATCCCTCTATCCTTTATGCTTTGATGACAACGAAAAAGCTCAAAGCAACACATTGTCGACTCATTGTTCCAAAGCTCTCACTATCACTCATGCTGACATAATTTTGGTTCCAAAGCCCTCTTTATGGGTCCGCTTTGCAGTAATCAAAAAATATACAAACTTTATAGGGCTCACATGCATGAAGTAAAATGGACAATAGGGTTTCTACATAATTCCTATCAAACGCAGATGAAACCTTCGCATTTCAACAAGTAATTCGAATAGATAATACTAAAAGTAGTTTAACATACAAATTTATAGTCAAAGTATACGAATGCCTTAAAGCACTATGAAACCCTGCTTGCATTTCTCGTATCACATAGACAAAAACAACGAAAAGTTACCTCTTGTGACCTCAAGCAATTCGTCTCTCGCTGTCCAGTGTGTAACTCTGCAACTCCAAAATCCCCTGCTCCACCACACAATAGAGCACTATGAGATTATCACCTCAAGTAACTCGTTTCTGGGTCTGGACTCTACAACTATAACATCTCCTGCTCAGTCGCTACAAGCTCTTCTCAGAACACACACTTACAGAACACAAAAACAACAGACGCAAAGTAATAGAGATGCATAACAAGTGGCTTAACTCTATATTAAATGACCAAAGTACCCTGCCCACGCGTGGCCACCAAGCCATTCCAGCGCCTTCACCTCGAGCCATATACCATTTAATGCATTTAATTTGTATTCATGCATTACGTACGTCTACTCGCCAGTTTTGTAAACTATGCCTTTGCTTAAATTTATTTAATCAATTTATGCGCTCGCATTTTCCTGATATTTTAATGCATGTAATCTGCATTCATGGATTACGTACCTCTAGCCGCCAACTTCTAAACTATACCTTTGCTTAAACTTATTTTCTCAATTTATACGTTCGCATTTTCCCAAATTTTTAAAACAATAATGATTTATAAAGCTACTCGGACAAATAGAAAAATAGATAAATGCTAATTTTCTAATATATAAAATAGGTCTCCAAATTCAAACTATACAAAAAAATAAGTAATATATTAAATAGCGAAATGTGATTGGCCGATGCTGCCAGTTAAAAGCATTTCGGGCGAATGCATAAGTATTCCTGCCTGCCGGCAGGGACTAATAAGCCCAATTCACAATTTCGAAATTATTCATGTTAGTCCGGGAGACCAAGTTCCTAGGAAATATAAGTCCTTACCAAAACAAAATCATTAAATTTCCACGTGAGGGGCATTATTCAGGCACGGCACTGACACGTAAGTTGGATAATGAAGAATTGCAATTTGCGGTTATGCGGACAATCGCTGAAACATAGGGAATGCAGAGGCGAGAGGCGGGGGACAAGGATAGCAAGAAGTATCGTCGCTGCCACGTGGACACCAGCATGTACAGCTGGCGGTTCTCGATACCTCACCAACTGGTCAAAACTAAATTCCCCTTCAATGCTTAGCCACTCCGCTTGTTTAATAATTCTCCCCATTCTTTCTTCTACAAGAAGTTGGAAGGGAGGGAGGAGGGAGCAGTTACACTAAATCTCTATACATACTCAACCTACTGCTCAAACCTCCCTTTCTTTTCTATTTTGCACGCTGCACCCCAACGCTCTTATCCTTTTTGGTCCGCCATGAATTTTCCACAGAAAGGGTTGGGGGTTTGTGCTGGCGGTTTGTAACTTTTCTCTTTGCTGTCACTTTGTCTCCCTGTTAATGGTAGGGTCGTGCGGTCTCATCTCTCTCTCCTCTCTCTGAGCAGACCGTTTTTTCTCTCGTATCTTTACTTTCTACTTAGTTTTTATTGTCTTCCCGACCTGTCACTATCTCAGGTGGCCTGTCATTATCAAGCAAGGCTCGGGGAAATTGCGCTGGTGAATGTTTCAGCCCCCTCCCAGCATATCAATCGACATTTGATGGGTAAGCTGCCGTTTATTTTACGACCTTAATTTCTTTAGTTTTGATTTTCTTTCCAGGGGCTTTTCAAACAATCTCTGTATTCAATATGAGATTTGTCAAAGGTAAGGTTGTAGTTTAATTGGTTGAGTATAATTGAAGAGGATGATGGTACGTTTCTTTATTATGTCATAAGATTCAAACCTGGAATGGTATCTGCACAATCTTGATGGAATGAATACCCGAGTTGTTAGCTCTTGATCGAAGGGTATTAATGATGAAGAGGTATTGGTATAAATTTTTGTTTCTATATCAAATAAAAAAGAACTTGTGAATTATATAAAATCCTCTGTATAATATATGTTTTTTGAAATTTGAAGTTTTAATTTTTTTTATTATTGAAAGGATAAAGATCTTTGTAGCCTCTGTTTTCCTAAAATTTGTCTCGAATTCTAACCCATCTTCATACGTTATCGTATCAAGCCTGTGCACCTAACATGAATTCATTCATGATGTTTTCAAATTTAATTGTGTTGTTTTGAAATTTTGCTACGGAGGAATTTCTTTGATTAGATTCGTCTTCCAAAGTCACCTAGAACTTGCACCAAATCTGTGTCTGTAAGCCACACAGAGTTGGAAGTAGAATTTTAATTGATCTCAATACTTATTGGAAGAGATTTAAACCCTGGGGGCTTGCTATGAGATTCTAGAGGAATCCATAAATTTTAATTGATTTCATTTACGTAATATTTTTACCGCTTAAGCTCTCCCATTTGATAGTTTTAGTTTCAAGGGCAAGTGCACACTGCAAATTAGTAAGGGTAAGAGTCATGCAATTTTGTATTAAGACAGATAAGGTGTATATGAAAATGTGTTAGGGTATTGTAAGATATTGCAACATACTCTTCAATCTCTGGCCTCCCGCTTAGGCAGAATGGATGAACTTGAGTGGTAAATCATTGGGGCTTCCATTGGATGGTGCTGGATTCAATTTGTTGAGGTGTTGAAATTTATTAGAACACTCAAGGAAGAGATGGAAATTGGGTGAAAAATCTTGCATTGAGAGTTGGAACTCTGGCCTTACACTCAGATTTGGATCAGATTTCAAAGATCACTATTTTAACTCTTGAAGACAAGAGAAAATGTTTTGATTCTTTAATTTATGAGAATAAAAATAAGAAATATGTAAATCGCACGCATAAGTGTACTTCTTTGACCTAAGAGAACGTTAAAACCTACACCATTTCATAAAAGAAATATTCATCATAAAGAAAATCACGAACCCTCTGATAGGTCTTATGGGGCACTGGTCATTTCAGTGGATGGTAAACTTTATCATCATTTTGATTTACTTATTTTGATTTACTTTTAGAAGTGTCTGAGGAGTTGCCATTGCTTTATACTATTTGCATTTCTTATTCAGATTTTAACCAAAAAATACATGCACTTTGAAGCTTACGATCTTTTGGATTTCATTAAATCGTTCCTGCCCAGGTTTTAAATGTTGTTACTTGCTAGCACTAATTACCCAGCAGCACTTTCTGTTTTGATGGTTAATGTGTGTTCTATAATCTATTGGTTAAACAGGCTCCAAAAGACTTCTCTTTGTTTTGATTCTTAATGTTTGTATTGATTAAACAAGTTTCAAAAGGTCCAGATCACACAGATTGCGTAACCAGTCGTTAGAATTCTGCACCCATGTTACAAGACATATGATGGCCAGGGGCCATTGCATTCCTAAACCCATCTGATGGCCGAATAATCATAAAAGATGTCAAGATAGAAAAAATTATCCATTCCAACATCTGTACGCAATAGAATTCTTTTGATATTTTAGCCTGATCTCTCCATTGAGATACCTTGATTTTCTGCTGTATATTTTATAAATTACTTTGACTGAAGGGTGTGATCCAGTAAGTGGCAATTACTGAATGACTAAACACCTTAACTTCATTGTCTTGGGATAGCCCTATAACACCTTTTCTAAAATGAACCAATTTTCAGATGGTTTCCCATATGCTATAACATCAATCTGCACAGTCTAACTTTTAGTTTACATGATTCAAGGGTACTGCCTTACACAGAGTATCATTTCTGTATTGCAAATTTTCACAAGGTTGATCCCGAAATTTTGATCTGTTTTGCATTTAGAAATGATAGGGCTATGGATATTGGTAGTTTTATCATAATGTAGTTTTTTCCCCTATTCTTTTCATTGAACTGAAGAAATTTTAAGGTGTTTCGGCAAATGAAAAGCTAAATTTCAATATAATTGATTTTCCCTTCTTTTTTCACAGGAATTAAGAAAATTTAAGGTATCATTGTGATTAAAAAAATGAAATGAGAAAGCTTTGCATTTTTTTGGTTCTGTTTTCTTTCTTTTTCAATGGAAACACAGAGAATTAAGTTGTTTTCTGCAGCGAAAAGAACTGAAATGAGAGTTTTATCAACTTAGTTTATTTTCCTTCCTTCACTGAAAGGAGAAGCATATGAGACGTTTTGAAGGGGCAAAACATTGGAACACTAAATCTTTGCTTTAACTTAGTTTGTTTACTTCTTTCTTTCATGGAGATGAAGAAAATTTAATTCTTTTTATTGTGTTTTGTGAAAATGCAGATATTGAAGTTCTTGTGTGCTATCTTCAGTAGAGGATTTTCCCTGGCTTTGTTATAGATTGGTTGGATGCTTACTTGGAAGAAACTCCACTCCAGGGCAAGAGTGTTGCAGTAATTTGATTCATATGCATTTGAGACTTTGTTCTTCTTGGACTCATCAAGTTCCATGGCCCTTGGAGGATACACATATTCCAAGTACCGTTGTTTTACTGTTTGCAGATCATGTCTTCTTATATTAAGAAGATCTAGGCTGTGGTCAATATTTGTGTAGCTTCTATGATTTACCTCTTCAGGCTTTCAGCAATCTTTTTTCAGGGTTAACAGGGAAGTTAACCAAGGATTCTGGATACCTGGATTTAAGAGTGGCGTTTCAACTCTTCCTGTTGATGACATAGTCAAATGATTGTATGCCCTTGGTTGGAAAGGTAAGTCTTTAGTGGCTTTCCAGCCTTGGGTGATTCTTGTTGCTGAGAGTTAAGCAATAACCAGTTGCCGACTTATTCATCTGGTTGTTCTCTAATTTCCAACCATGTCTTCCAGTTCTAGTCCAGTGCGCCTTCAAGCACCAGCTCCAGTGCTTGACAGAGTTCCTAGTGGGGTACCTAGTATGTACAGAAGAGAAATAGGCCTCCGTCGACTTTTTGTGCAGACAGATATTGGTAATGTCTTGGGAATAGAGGTGGACAGGGACGACAAGGTTCAGACAATAAAAAAGAAGCTCCAGGTAGCATTCTGTCTGCCAACAGAGCAGAGTGCACTTACATTTGGAGATGTGGTGCTTGAACATGATTTCAATGAAGTACGAAATGATTCTCCTATTTTGCTCATAAGAGGACTGTACAGAACCTCATCAACGCCTTGTATTTCACCTGTGGTAGACAAGATAAAGTCCAAGGGCCGTAATAAACCTCTAGAGATTATAGGTGGATCTCATGGATGCCCTAAAGTTAGGCAATTAGTTAGACAGTGTGTGAAAGCTTTGGATAGTGGGGTTGAACCAATTCCTGCTGGTGGTGGTTTAGGAGGAGCATATTTCATTCAAAATGCTGCAGGGAAAAAAATTGCTATAGTTAAACCTACAGACGAAGAGCCATTTGCTCCCAATAATCCAAATGGTTTTGTGGGGAAGACACTAGGACAGCCAGGTCTTAAGAGGTCCATAAGAATTGGAGAGACTGGCATCAGAGAGGTGGCTGCATATTTACTGGATCATGGCCACTTTGCAAAAGTACCCCCTACAGCTCTTGTTAAAGCTACCCACTCAAATTTCAATGTGAATACTAATGTATTGCCTTGTAACTCAGAGCCCTTTGTAAAGATCGGATCCCTCCAGAGATTTGTATCCCATAAATATGATGCGAGCGAACATGGCACATCTCACTTTCCCGTAGGAGCTGTGCATAGAATAGGTATTCTTGATGTGAGAATTTTGAACACTGACAGACATGCAGGCAATATTCTTGTAAGAAGGTTACCAGAGGAAAAGTGTAATAATTGGACATTGTTTGATTTGCGTCTATATGATGTACTGGAGTTGATACCGATTGACCATGGACTTTGTTTACCAGAAGCAATCGATGATCCTTATTTCGAGTGGCTTCATTGGCCACAGGCTTCCTTGCCATTCTCAGAGGAAGAGTTAGAGTATATCAAAAACCTGAATGCAGCAAGTGATGCTGAGTTGCTACGTAAAGAACTACCTATGCTGAGGGAATCTTGCTTGAGGGTTTTAATGATAACTACTGCCTTTCTGCAAAAAGCAGCTGGAGCTGGTTTATCACTTGCAGAAATTGGAAGCATGATGACCAGAGAAATTGGTACAATGGATGATGAATTAAGTGAGCTTGAAAATATTTGCATTCTAGCCAAGTTGGATGCAGATTATGAACTCTCACTAATTCGATCTTCTCGCTCTCTGGTTAGAAGTATTATAGATAAATCTCTTCAATCACACATGGATCAAGAAGAGCACCAGATTGGGTTGTCATCCATATCAGAAGGGGGATGTTCTAGTCTTCCCCTATCTTCCATTATTTTGCAGCATGAAACTTCTAATACCTCTTCGGATTTGTTTAAGCCAAGTGAATTGACTCAAAGTTTCTTTAACTGCTATCCTGTCAAAGGATCTAGTGCAACCTCAGATGTTTTAGAAGAGGCAACTTTTGATCTTGATGAAGAATCAGCAACAATGATCCCTGAAAATCAAGGGGCTTCTGTTGTTGACCCTAAAATAGTAAGAAAAATGGGTGGTAAAAAAAATATTGGGAGCAATAGTAATGGGAGCAATGGTATTGTTGAGGCACGAAGTGAGCCTAGCATGAGGGTAATAAGATCCCTTAAATTAACTCAGACAACTCGAGATCGCTGTGGAGAAAATTTGGTTGGTTTGAATTTGAATGAAATGGCTGAAGAGGAGTGGAGCATATTCATGGAGTGCTTTCAACGGCTACTACCTGAGGCTTTTGCAAACCGGAAAGCAAGGAATCTCTGCCTGTTGTCGAGACTAGGAACTTCTTGTCAGTTTTGATATTTTTTGAATATGCATAATGTACAACTACATTCTATCATGGGTGGATAGATACTATTGTTGATGCAAGTCAGAGTGTTTGGATGTTCTACTGGTTAAGATCAGTGAATACAAAGGTTCTCACAGCATGAGTGCAACGGAAGAACCTTGCCTACCTTCATACTGTACAGTGTAATAAACCTTTCCTTTTTTGTGTGTAATTTTTTCCTTTCCTTTTCTTTTATGCTCATATTACCTTAATTGCAAAATATTCTACAATTTGAATTAAAGGGTGTATCTCTGTTTTGTAACAGGCAGAGATACTAATGCATGTGAAGGAATTTGGAAAGGCGGATGGTGATTTTTGGATGTGATTTGACTACTTGTCAATCAACCAAGACCGTGCTCATGTATATATATGTAGGTAGGGAGGAAGGGAGAGACTCTTTACATTATGTGCTATTTTGGTTAGTTGTCATAGAATAAAATGCTTAGGTGAGGCATACATTCTTTAAAGCCAAACCCAATCTCAATCATAGTTTTTGTTTTTTATTCAAAACAATAAACAGCCACGATTGTGTTTTGCAGTAAAATGAAAAGATATTTTACACAGAACTGATAACATCACTGATTTGCCTATATGAAGAGGAATCTAACTTTGTTTACTTGGTTGAATTTGGGTGGATGTGCAACACTGTTAATATTGTATTGTAGTTTCACATATCTACCTAGCTGGTGTTTTTGTCCTGTTGAGGGATAAAATATGCAAACTGGATATGACCTTGCCCCAATTTGGATGTGTATAAGGTGCACACCCTTTTAGTTTGATAAGTGCACATTTAACTAACAGCAGTCCATGAAATACAAAGTAATGTTTTGCAAACAAGTTATAAAGTTGAAATGGGACCGCATTGGTAGTACAAAGAGAAATCATAAGTGGGGTTGAGATGCGAAAGGCATACAAGATTATATATCCATTATCTACGTGTCTAAGTTTATCCATTTGTTTGTGGATGACAATATTAAACAAGTGACGCAAGCGTCGAGTTCCTGCCGGATAGCGTGTTGCATTTTGATTTTGAGGAGAAAGCAGATAAAAAAGTAGTGACCATTCTTGTCATGCAATTAATATATTTGTGTGAAAGGGTGCAAAAATCTTGTTTCAAGCTCAAGAATCTAATTACTCTAAATGCCATTGGATCTATTTTTACTCTAGTGCTTTTGAAAATCCAAGTACTTAATCAGAAGACAATTACAAAGGCCAACTTTGACCAAGAGTGCTAAATATCATAAACAATGTCTGCAGCCTAAATTGTTAGATTAAACATGTTCCTTCTGAAATGAAGTCCAAGCTTATGTCAGGAGCCAACAATGAAACCAAAAACACATTATGAGAAAGAAACAATCTGAGGAGGCAAGCTATAATGTAGGAGAAGGACAACGGTCACCTTGCAAAGATTAAATGTAAACTTAGGAATTCTTGAAGTATTTGAACTAAGGTTGTGAAATATGAACATCATTCATAGTGAGGATGCACGTGTGTCTCATTGTGTAAAATGGGTTTGGAAATCACAGAATGAATAGGTCTGCCATTAAACAGGAAAATTGTGTATGGAAGTGTGGGGTTTGTTACATATCTATTAGATTGAGATAATTCTAAAATGATACTTTTGCTGATTATGTGTTATCATGATTAAAAAAGGAAAGGAAATCTTCTGTGATGAGCTTCAGATTCATATTGCTAATAATTTTACTTTTCAAAGTGTTATGTTTGGATGATGATGTGCTTAGCACCTTTAATTATTTACAAAGAAAGAGTTGATCCTGAATGGCAGCGCTATGGCATAGTAGATGTTTATTTTGTGTAAATAGAAACTGTTGAACTAATGGACTAAAGTCTGTGAGTGGCATGCCTAACAAGAATGCATGGTACCTCATTATGTACAAAACTATCAGAATGATGGAATGAAATCATGAATCGATCTACTATTAGTGCATGTTTTCTTGAAAATTTTGAATCAAAGGGGGGGTGGAGTTGTCTTATACTATTTAGTGGTACGTTTCTGGTGATGATGTTCTTCACTATTATTTGTTTAAAAAGAAAGGGTTTATCTTGAAGAGAGAATGAAACCATTCTTTGCCTTAGAGATGCTTATCCACTAATTTGATGTGTGTTTCCCAGATTCCATGCACAGTAAAGTTTAGGAAATTCAAAATCATATGAAAATGAAGAAATTACCAATTTTCTTTTATGCCATTACATTTGTATGTCAAATTCATGGGATCTTCTTTATGTCATGCAGAAGTGTGTATGTCCATTGCTTCTACTAGAATTTGCTTCCTCCTAGGCATAGTTAACAGAAAAACTTTATTGTAGGGTTAAGGACCATGTGCCTGCCTCTGTACCCACAATTTCTGGTAATTACATGTTTATAGAATATAGTTGTATCCGTATTCCTTTACTCATGCTCTAATTTGAATGTTGTCTCCATCCCTGTACCACCAGTGTCTCCAGCAACTATGCTTCTAGCAGATTTTTGCTTCCTGCTCTAGCTGGAATTGTCATTATATATTGAGAGTTGACAGAATTTAGATATAGGGAATATCAACAAAAGAGTAGTAGATTTAATGAATGCACTTTTCACCAGATCAGGCAGCAGCTAGTTACAAAAGATTCTCAGTTCTTTAATGTCCTTTCCAACTTTCAAGCTCTGCTGCCCACAAGACTAGAATAGCCTGTGGACAGTATGGACGAGAAAACTTACAATACCCTGCTTCATTTTTTCTCCAAACAGACAATAAATTACTACCAATTTCAGTGAGTAACTATAAATTGTTGCAGCATGTTTGTCAGAGAAAGACCTCCATGACAGTCGCTGCTTATTGCGTACACTGCTGAAGAAATTCTAGATCCAGACAAATTCAAGGCTATGGATGTATAGCAAAAGCTAATATCAATGACGGGCAGTGAAAAAGAAGTCTGAATAAAACAAGCACTCAATTATAAATCATTGCAGCATCTTTGTCAAATAAAGATACTATTGCCATTCACTGCTTATTGCAGATAAAAGAACATGAAATCCCAAACAAAGGAAGGTTTAAGAAATCTAAGGTCACCAATGATCATCAAATTACATGAAACTATAACAAGCAGCTTGATAAATGGATGGGATATATTAAATCAGATCTATGCATCAGAAGATTAGCTTAAAAAAGCGGTTACTCCATAAAATTGAAAAACTATCTTCACAGTACCAGGATCGCATAAAATGCGTGAATATGACCTAATTACTATCAAACAAATAATGAAATTGCATGTTCCTTTGAAATAGCACACAACCTGCCAAGATACTAAAAGAAAAATTGTGAAATTTCAAATTTCAAATATACTTATTCCCCATAGTTTGTAAAACCCATGGTATACGCCATTTGGCAAAGGCTTTTCTAGCATCCAAAGCAATTGTGGTAACTTATCCAAAGATTTCCTGTTCACAGGGTAAAGGATTAGAATGAAAAAGGGTGTTTAGAATGATGACAATTATAAGGATTTAAATGTGATTTTAACAAAATGGATATGGCGAATAATCATATTGAAATATAACTTTTATTTCAAAATTTGAATAAGAACATCAGTCCAGTTCAAATCTCTCTACCTATAATAGCTCATAACTCCAAAGAACATGCGGCCATAGTGTAATATGATAGATTAAAAATTTCAATAAGAATGGTTCATATTTAAAAATCTTAAGAGTGATGTAGAAACTTATCGGACATAGTATTGAAAGTTGCCCTCGACCTTGCCCAAATTTTATAATTTAAATAAAAAAATTATCCTTCTATCAAAGCAAAAACTCAGTGTACTGTAGAAATTGTGAATTTGAAGTTCTAGGGCTCGACGCTCGATTCTGTTAATAAGATAAGAGAAACAAACAAATACATATAAATAACTACTCAAAGGAAAACAAAGTTAACTGAGAAACCCTAAGCCGTTGTCTGTAATACTAACCTGCTCCGAAGTTGGTATGGATCCTCTGATTCATGATCTGTACACCTCTAAAATAATTCAGAATTGGGTTATAATTCTTTCATAACATTTGCTTAATTTTAAGGAAACAACCAAATACCGGTTGGCGAAGCATACAAAACATAAAATAAATAAATAAATAGCCATTAAATAGAATAAAATCCCCAAAATAAAGTCAAATGCCATTAAAACAAATGGCTAGAAGTTGTCAAAGCACTAGTAATAAACAGCAAATATAGCATTTCGTGATGGGATTTGTTGGACCAATTACCCCGATTCTGCATTGCTGGCCAACAAGATTACCAAGACTCCAAAATGCGCTGTATTCCAACAAGAACGGATTGTGAGCACCTAGATGATATTTAACTGGGGAGAAACATAGTGGGCTGATGCAAATTAGTGAAAAATATACCTGTGGGTTGGTGATACGCGGAGCCCAAGAATGTATGCCGCCTTTGCGCAGAGAGTGGGCAGATTAAGTTCGTTGCTTTGCAATTCCGGCAGCCACGGATTAACCCCACGATTTCTCTTAGGCCCAGTTCCGCTACCTGTACACATAGAGAGTGAGGAATGAATAAAAAAACAAAATGTTTAAAACGAAGCTGTTGAATCAGTTGTTGTTTCCTGAGGCTATGAGAAATTAAAAGAACATAACAATAATGAAGAAGAAGTAGAGACACAACACACATATGGTATTGTTGTCTCTATGTGTTGCTGTGAAGGTCATATGGTATTGCTATCTCTGTGTGTTGCCCTAAAGGTTTCTGCAGGTTTCAGTAGCTTCCACCAGTTTTTCCTATGTATAATTATAATGTTCCAGCAGCTTCTCCTCCATACAGATGCCATTTAATGCATTTACTATGCATTGCTGGATTATGTACCTCTAGCTGCCAGTTTTAATCTTTCATTTTTTATTTAATCAATCTATGCCTTCCTATTTTTCTATTTTTTTTAAACAAAAATGATTTATAGAACTATTCGCACGAATAAAAAAAAGAAATAAATGTTAATTTTCAAATATAAAAAATAAGTTTTAAAATTCAGACTATACAAATAAAAAGTAATCTGTTAAAATAAAAAAAATGTGATTGGTCAATGTTGCATAACAAATGCATATCGAACAAATGCAATAGTAACCTGCCTTACCGCAGGTACTAATAACTATGTTGAATAAATTGCGAATATATGAGTTATAAATCTAAATTGTCATCGAAAATCTATTGGAATTTTTGGGTTTTTTATTTGATCTTGTCTAAGAGTTGTTGAATCACTTTTTTTTATAATATGATCTACCTAAACCATTTAGATATTATGTTTTAGTTTAATAATGTCTCTTGACCATTCATGTTGTAAGGGTGAAATTACATGTCATTTCTTATTTAGTTTTTATTTATTTTGAGAGTAGTTTGGTATATTATTGTAATGATAAATAGTGTAATTTCGTGTAAAAATTGACTTATTCTTATAAGATATTTATCTATTTCTTACCTCTTTTTTACTTATGATGCCTATTATAATTAGGCATTCATTATGTGCACAAAATTCTCTTTTACCATCTTAGATCATTTTTGTGGGTGTAGAATCCAACATTTGCTATTTGACTTTTGAATTTTCAAAATTCAAATGGGGATTTAGCCAACCCCAATCCATTCCACTAGCCATTATGAGTCAACTAAATAAATGTTTTTAGAATACAATACTATGTGCTTGTATTTAAAGGCATTTATTTGCACTTGTTTCACTTCTTTTCACTTTTAATCATCATCTTGTTCAAGAAGCATTTAAGAAGCAATTAATAGTAAAACCTTTCAATTTGGTGCTAAAAAATAATTGCATATGCATTCTAGGGTATTGTTGGTTGTCTATGGATCTTTTACATCTTTTTTTGAAGGGTTGACCTACTAAACATGACCGTTGTAAGGTATTTGTAAATACTGCTAGATTTTAGGGTAGAGAGGAAGGTGAGGCAAACAAAGCACAAGTCTTGCATTGAATTTGAGGCATTGCATGAATAGAGAGGTATCATTTTTAAGGTAGTGATATACCAAATTCTAAAGTTTTCATCAAAGGCAACTACTCTAGCTATCAAGCTAAGTGTTCTTTTCACATTTACTTCCTTGGAATAACATTTAATTTATAATTGCAATAGCTCATAAATCATCATTTTTTAGTGTAGGTTAATTGTTGCTTATGTGTTTGCATTCTATTGGATTAGCCGATTAAGCTTAAGGAAAGTTTAGTTTCTTAAAATTTTGGTGAACCAACTATTCAATATGACTTGATTTCTTCCTAAGGTCTCATCTTTAGGTTTTTATATCTACATTTTTTAATTTCAAATCTTATTTTCAAATTTGATCTTACCTTTTCATCCTTGTGCTTCATTAATGCATTCATATTTTAGATTTGGTGCTTATTCACCTATTATACTCTTTACAACCCTTACTCAACCTTGTGTTAGCCCAAGGATTTACATTTTAGGCTTGCCTTTGAATCTAATATACCTTTGGTTTTCTTATTTTTTGAATTTGAGATTGAACATTTTGTCATATCATTGTATATGCCACAAGCTACTTGTGATCCTAATCTTCCATTGAGAGGAGCTCTCTTAGACTCTAATATGGTTGTCTAGTCTATTAACAATGAGTAATTGTCAAATATCTCTTATATGTGTTAGAAGGATCTTTGATGAATCCTTCTAATGGTGTATCCTCCAATCCATCCTCCTTTTCCAACCCTAACCATATTGCTTCCATGGCCACTATAACTATTAACACTAGTGTTACTCGTCCCTCAGTTATTCTTGCTTCCTTCCCCATTGATGTTTGTCCCCAATATGACTTAACCTATGGTTACACCCACCATTACTTCCACTAGTCATTCCATTCCCTCGAGTATTCCACCCATATCTAACCCTATCACTTATGTAGCCACCATTTTTACACCCTCCACTCACACGACCCATACCATTTCTCTATCACAGCATATGACCAACACTTCTCATAATCTAACCCATTTGCCACTATGTCCATGACTTTTACACCACAACCCATATTTACTTTATTTTCCTTTTCACATACTCCCAATACCATTCTTGTTCCCACTACCACCTTAGATACACTAGTGCAACACTTAGCAAATCTAAAGGAGTTCAATCACAACAAAAATAATACTATAACATACAATCATCCACATTGCACACCTTTAGCTTTCAACATTGTTGCAATTATGTTGCTTGTAGGATTTGGGGCTCATTGATTTGAATTGTACAATGGAAAAGGAGACCTTAGCATTCATTTACCATCATTTACAATAGCACACATTGACTTTGCTTATGATGATGTGCTCTTAACTAATTTTTTCTCACGAATCCTAAAGGGTTATTACTATCCAATGGTTTTATTCATTGCCTCTAAGTTCTATTAAATGCTTTGATGGTCTTGCTATTGCATTCTTACAACACTTTCATATAAACATGGAATTGAAGATCATTGTTAATGGCCTTATTGGATATACACAAAAGAGAAATAAACCTATCAATGATCATGTCATTTGATTTCAATCTTTGTGTGGCAAACTTACACCAATTTGATGATGAGAAGTTACAAATCATGTTTTTTGAGGGATTAGTTTTGATAATATAGACAAATGTGCACCTAAATAACTTTCCATCCTTTAGAGTCATGTGCATACATATGAAGAATTGTGAAGTTTTAAACTTTTAGCACCAAATACTTTAAAATACGGTTCATCATCATCCCAATCTTCCTACCCTTCTAAGTTTCAAAAGTCTTTTTTTTTAAGGTGATGATATAAGGAAAATATAAATCAAGTTCCTTCTACTTCATTTCCATTTAAACTGAATGTTTTTAAGAAGTTTACTAAGCTTGATGAATCATTTGAAGATTTTATCCAAAGCTTGTTGAGGGCTAATTTGATTACTCTCTCTAATTCCTCCATTGGATACCAATAAACCACTTCCTTAAATATATAATGACCAAGCATTTTGTAAATTCCACCAAGATAAGGTTCATTACACTTGATCCCATAGGTCTTAAGAAAAAAGTACAAGATATCATTGATAATAATATGATCAAAGTTAAAGGGATTGATGATAATGGAAACTCGTGAGTTGCATCTACAAATTTAACCTATAGTAAATATACTAATACTTTTCTACATCATTTGAATAATGTTGAGACACATGATATGGATGCAAATGCAAATGATAATATTAGAAATGATGAGATATCACATACACATGCATGTGTTGATGCCCTTGAAGTCAATGCTACACCTTCTACTTGTGGCCCTACTCCACCAATTGCTTTCTATGGTAATGAGATACCTCAAAATAATTATGGACCACTATACATGATTCCAAGGTTTTGGGATATTGATAATTATGATGTTCTTGTTGATCCTATAAGTTAATATAATGCCTACATAGAAAATTTCCTTATTCATACATGCATCAAACCAAAATATTATGCTTATTTAGGCACATCTCTCAAGATTAATGGAAGATTATTTGATACTTCAGGTTGTGTCATCTTGCCACTTAAGACCCGAACAAGTACAAGTCTTATGCCATGTCATTCTTGCTAATGATGAATTTTCCATATTATGTGGTAAACCATGTCTAGAACACTTCAAAGTGGTTCCTTCTATGACACATCAATGTGTTAAGTTGATTCATGAAGAAAAGGTAGTTAAGATTCTAAGAGATAGATCTAATCCAAATACAAAGGTGCATCACTTTACTTTAGATACATATGTCCCTACTCCAAAAAATCTCCATATGGAGATGAAGAAGGAATTCATAAGGTGTACCAAGATATGTTTCAAGAACAACAAAGAACAAAAGAAAAAAAGCAACAAGAAAAAACTAAAGAGCTTAAAAGTTGATCATACGCCAAAACATGATAAATAAGCACAAAAGAAAGAAACAAAAGCAACAAAGGTAACACAAATACCCAAGTTTCATGTGCAAAAGACTATTTAGAAATCAAAGCAAGAATCTATGGTGTACCAAATGCTTATTTCCACGACAACCAAAAATTGAGAAACAAGAATGGGTGAGAAAGGAAGTGGCCCATGTTACACCCATGGATCATGTATTTGTGCCTAGCACAAAAGAATACAAGGAAGAAACACACATAACTAAAAAGGCAAGAAAAGAAGATAAAAAACCAAGGAACATGAAGACAATTTGATAATTTTTGTTGGGATGACGATGATCTCTTTAGATGAATGTGAGAATCATGATCATATGGAGGTCAAGGTGGACTCTCCCAATTTTGTTCAATGATACATGAACACCACTATAGCATATGTACATATACCTAAATATTATATATCACCTTTTATCTTTTGTTTTTCCTTATTTTCTTTTACACTTCGGCCTTTTGCTTATGTTCATGTTTGATGTGCTTTTCATACTCATTTTTTCATCTATATTTGGGTTCATTCTCATTCTCCCCTACTTGGGGGAATTTTGAGCTCCATTTTTCTTGTCTTCTATATATATCATCTTATGACAATTCATGTCCTCTTTATAGCTACGCTTTGTTTACCTTTGCCATTATTTCCCATTTGGGTTGATCCTTTCTTGTTTTTCCATTTTTAACTTGATTTTATGATTCTTGTCTTTACCACTTGGATTTTTCATTATTTTCTTATTTTCCATTGCGTTCTTGTCATACATTCCCATATTTACTATCATTTTCTTTTATTATTCATGATTACATACATGTCATTTATCGTATTGTGATGCTTATGCTCTACTCTTTTACCTCCCTGCATTGTCGTACCATTATTTTATAGTTTATGCTTTACCCTTTTTACCTCTCTACATTACCATACCATGATTTTATAGATCATGCATTAAGACTATGTTGTTACATCACACTCTTAGAGTTTCCCTGCTATTGGAGGCATCATACCTCTCTCTTTTCACAACTTATGCTTTCCTTCTATTCAAACATCCTCACTTTAGGGGACACCATACTTTCCCTCTTACAAATTGCACTTCTATTGTCATACCTTCCACATCAAGGTCATCATGCCTTCCCCCATACGATTTGCACTTTCCTTTCCATATATCTCATACTTCTACCTATACCAATGTATTATGCTTCCCCTATACATATTATGTTTTCATGAACAAATTAATGCATTGGGAGTATCATGCCTTCCCCCACACTATTTAAACTTTTCTCACTATAGCTTTAGCATTTCTCCTTATCATGGGGGCATCTTGTCCTCCACCCTTTTATTGGACATTATTACCCATCCCTTTTTACTTTGAGATGCATCATGCCTTTCCTCCTCATTGTTACCTTGACCTTGACTTCATCACCACTAGCAACATATTGTCTTACCTATACCATTGTGTGTTCATGCTACAAGAGTATATGTATTTTCTAGTGTCATGCACTTACACAGGTGTTCCTAGCCATCATTATTTATTTTGTCATTCAAGGGGCAATATTCTACCTTGAGATTCATCTCAATCCTACATGATTTCTTTGCTACTTATTGATTACACATTGCATTTATCAAAACTCTTTACTTTACATGATGTACCTACTCACATGCTAATCGTTAGTTTACATTTAAATTCCATGTACTATTTTTCCTCTCATATAGTTCCTTGTCTCCTACAAATGGATAAAAGTTGTGAAATAATTAATGATATCAAGTTTCCTCCATCTCCAAGCCTGGTTTCAATCCTTGTGCTTCTCTCCCTTATGTTGAAGGCATCTCCCAAAAAATCTCCAAGATTCTTCTAAAGAAAGGTCTTCATTGTTCTTTCAAACCCTTTTCCACGGTGAATCACCATCTCCCCTCTCTTAAGGACTCGAGTGACATGTTACTCGAGTCTGGAGTTTATAAGGTGGTTTGCTCTTGTGGCATCCCTTATATTGGTGAAACTGGTCGTTCTTTTTGCACCAGGAAAAAAGAGCATAGTGCAGACATCAAGCATGATCGTGTTGTCAAATCTGCGCTTGTTGACCATTCCTCTTTTTCCAAGCACCACATCTGCTTAGAACATGCTCAAGTCTTATGTAAAGTGGACAATTTTTTCAAGCGGAAGCTCAAAGAAGCCATTCATATTAGCAACCACCCCTCTAACCTTAATCGGGATGATGGTTTTAGTCTTAGCGGTGCTTGGCAACCCTTGCTTTCTAACCTTCGCAACCATGCTCATGCCTAGCTTGGTATTTTCTCCTCGCCTCTCTGTTTTTCTTGTTTCTTGTGTGTCCTCTTCCGTCTTTCCCTTCCCTCCTCCTTGTCCCTTTCCCCTCTTCTTCCTTTTGTGGTTTCCCTCCTTTTTGGCTCTTTCCTTCCTTGGTGTCGTTTCGTAGTTTCTCCTTCTCTCTTTGTTCCCCCTTGATCCTTTCCCCCCCTTTGCACTTCCCTGCTTGTTTTTTTCTTCTGCATTCTTTGATTTTGGCCTCGTCTTTGGTTCTTCTTTATGCTTAATTTATTTTGTTAGCATTCTTGTAGTGCATTTTCTTTCTTCTTGGTTCTCTTTTCCTAGGCTTTTGTTGTTATTTGTGTCTCCTTATAGTGTTCTTTTCCTTTCTTTTTCTTGCATTTCCCAATTCTTTCTTAATATTATCCTTATGCTTATTTATATAAATACCTATATGATACTATATGTTTATACTTTCATATAAGCATTTATATGTTTTATTTTCTTTTTTATATTTATATTTTTATGGTTCTTTATTTAAGTGTTTTTCTTTCTCAAGATTTTCATTTTCTTGTATTTGTTGTTATTTTTTCTTTATATTCTTGTTTTGTAATTTCTCTCATTTCTAGTTAATTGCATGTTCTCTTTAATACTTTTATGAAAGTATATATGCATACTTTCATACAAGTAATCTTATTTATTAATTTCATGTTTTCTTCTTTTCTCTTCTTATATTTTTCTTTTATATTTGTTAAATTCTATTCTCTTTTATTATTTTAAAGTTTATGCTCATTTTATTTGCTCTTTTAATATATGTTATAAATATTTTTATTTAATATATATTATTTCTTAATATTTAGCCCCCCTTTTTGTTATTATTTATTGTAAATATATGCATGTTTTGTTGATGCATATATATTTGTATTTTTATTATTTATTTACTTTTGTTTGTCTTGATTTATTTTCTTCAATACTTTTATTATAGTATGTTTACTTAATTTTGTTCATTTTTATTTATTTATTTCCTATGTTCTTCTTTTCCTTTGTATTTATATGTTGTGCTTTTTCTTTATAATCCTTTGCTTGTTTTTCTTTTTGCTTTTCCTTTTATATTTTTAGATTTTCCTATATTATTTATTATTTTCTTTTTCTATTCTTTTTCTTATTGTTTCCTTTAAAATAATTTCATTTTGGTTTTTCATTTGGTCTTCTTGCTTTTGTTTTGTCTTCCTTTCTTCTTAGGTCCTTTGTTTTTCTTGTGTTTCTTCCCTTCTTGATCTTATCCCTCTTATCTCTTTTTGGAGTTGTTTTTAAGTTCTTTGATTATTATTTTCTTCTCTTGTAATTTTTCCTTTTTTTGTGAAGTTTATATTTTTATTGGTATTTTTCTTCTTTTAATTTTTCTTATTCTTTTTAATTTTATCCTTATTCTTTTTAATGTTATCCTTATTTTGATTCTTTATTTTAAGGTTTATGCTTAACTTGGTTAAGTTTTTATTCATTTATCCTTTCTCCTTTTCCTAATTTTATATTTTAGCCTCATCTTTTTCTTTGTCTTACATTTGTGCTCTTATTTTATTTTCATGCATTCATTGTTGTTTTGTATTGTATTCTTTGCCAATTTTGGATGGCTTTGTGTGTTCTTGTGGGTTTCATTTTTTCCTTTAACTGTGTGCCTCCTTTCCTTCCCCTCCCTCTCTCTCTTTTTATTTGGTGTGGGTCTACAATCAACCATTTTCTTCTCCTCTTGCTCTCTACCATCCTAATGATGGATCACAGAGTGTGATCTGAAACGTTGATGCAAAAAGATCTAACACAATCTAATCCAATTGTGAAATAAGTCACACAAACAACACATCTATAATTTTTCAACTTCGACTACCTAAAAGTGATTTTTATATTTTGAATTTTAAAATGATGGAAATTAATGAAATGTTAATGTAGTATATATTTATAATTTTTTAAAATTTTCAAAAATTAGTTGGATGTAATTTTTAATAAATTTAAGAGAAGAATTTAATTGCTATTTTGTTTTGAAAAAAGTGAGGTTGATGGGACATCACAAAAAAGGGAATTTTTTTTCTTTGATCTTTTTCCACATTGATAACTTGAAAATCTAGTGCATGGAAATAATTAATTTTTAATGAATATTTTTTATTTTTTAAAGTCAAACTTAATCAAAATGTCATTGTTTTCATGGGATGTTAGCTTTTGTCTGATTTTTTTATCATTAAAAATTATACTTTCTTGGAGAAGATTCTCTCCTCTAGTACACCATATATTATTCAAAATATTTAAATATATTTAAATATTTTTAAAAATTTCTAATCAGCCTCATATTTGATTATAATAACTTGTAATAAGTTCTAAAAGAACCATAATAAAACTAATATGTATATATATATATATATATGGATTCTAGAATCTAAGCTCTACAAATGAGTATTTTTTATATTTTCATGAAAGTACACCTAGTTGGAGAATTTTGGAGTTGAAGTTATTTTTTGTTGAATTTACTCCAAAAAGGGGTTAAGATGCCATAGACAATTTCAAGTGAATGTGTTTTGACAAGAATGATTTCACTCAAAAACATTTAGCTAAAACATTATATGCACAAATTCAACCTTGTTCTTATTTTGAAATTAAAATATAGCTATGTAATAGTTTTAGGTGAGAGATTTCATTTGATGCCATGCAATTTAAAAAAAAGCTATTTAGGGAGAAATTATTTTGCTTGAAACTACTTTGTTGGTTGAAAGTAATAGTTTTAAAATTTTACCTGATGTAGCCAATTGTAGGGGGTGTATACTTATCACTGATCTTTCAAGTAGTGATGGGAGCTACATAAAGACTTATGACAATGACCAACTGGTCATTATCAGGTGACATACTAGCACCCTAGATGCCTTTTCATCCCATGATTGATAAGTAAGGTGGAGTTGTATCATTTTTTGAATAGTTAGAGTTCCCTAGTTTTACTTTTTTCTTGTTTTTTTTAATTTTCTAAACATTTAAGCGAGATCATGATTTGTACCTAGTTTTCACCCATGAGCAAATTTTTCCTTCTTTTGTAGGTTCTCATGAGAGGGCATACAAAGAAAATGACTTAGATGATAACATCTAGTAAGATCAATTACTTTATGTGTGTTGAATGCACAAGACAATTGAGAGGGGGGTGAATTAGTTGTACATTAAAACATCAAAACCCTCATTAATATTTAGATCATCATTAATCCTTAAACCCTTAACAACCATTAAACCCTTATCATGCATTAGCAGAATGTAAACATGAAAAATAGTAATGCAAACACATCCAAACACATGAGAACACCAAATTTACATGGAAAATCCAAGAAGGGAAAAACCATGGTGAGGATTAGCTCACAATATAAAGTAATTACAACATCAAATACAATAGGCTCATTGTCGGAGGGCTCACTGCCAATGGCTCACCGCCAGATTAGAAAGAAGAAGAAAGAAGATTGTTACAATGAGAAATCCATCTCAGAGCAACAAAAAGATCCACCACTACTTCACCAGAACAATCACACTCTCTCTGTAGAATGTAGACACCTTCTGCTCACTGCTTCCAATAGTCTTAGACATTAAAGCTACACTGCATTTCACATTTTCGCACTTCACATCAAACACTCTTCATCTCTTAATTCTCCATCAACTCAACACTTATTTACACCATCTTCAACCTTGAAAACAATTGACAAGGTCAACTAAGCATCTCAATCATGCAAATTCAAATTAGGTCGGCACCAAAAAATTCTCGTGGTGGAAAGGAATGAAGGCGTACCACAACACACCTTAACTCAGACCCAAATCCACTCATACACACCATGCCATGCTTCCACAAACACCAAATATCCACAATTAGTGAAAACACCCAAGGCCAATCAAACCTATATTAACACCATTATACAATTAAGTACACACTTCCTTTGATCCAAAGATGACTTGTGGACCACACACAACACTTTAACACGATCTGGAATATTCCATCAACACCCTAAAAACCAACAAATCCTTCGCAACATCATACACCAGAAGAACATATTTGTTCTGCACAACCAACTAACCTTTCGCACACTGCAACACCTAAATCCAACCTTGTGGAGGACCAAAATACAAAAAACTCATACTGAAGATAGATATGAGCAATATAAGCACACCCTGAAATCCACAAGACCAAAAACTAAACTACGAAGAAATGCAGAGCAAAACCATTTCTCCTAAACAACACTGCTTTCATAGTTCATATTCTAGTGAGCACAACTTTCTTTGTACAAGGATCCAAGACAAGAAACTCTAGATATAACACCTCTGATCAACATATCTGAATCGCACAGATAGATCTTCAACCATGAAGAAATGCGGAGCAAAACCAGATCACTACTTTGTTATATTGAACACCTCTCAACCACACTATTTTATCTTTTCTTCAAATTTTCTCAAAAGCACTTGGAAACCAAGCACCACAAAAATATTCTCATCATCTAGAACACCTCTACAAAATCTCAACCACATAAGAGGTTGAACATCACCAACACATGCTCATCAAAGCAACACTAAAGGTTGACATTAGTGATACTACTAATGACAACATAATGCAACCAATCAAAGCATCTCCATAAACTTCCAACAATCTCTCCATAGACATGTTGACATCAATACAACAACCTAGAATTGTTGACATCAATGACAACACACAAGCTACCCATACTTCCAAAAATCTCCCCCTTTGTCATTGATGGCAACGCATGGAAAAATCATCAACAATAAGAACATTAACAACTCTAAACAATATTGCACATTAGTGCATACTACTCCCTTAGACTTTCTCTTTCTCCCCCTTGCATCATAAGTTTTTTTAGTTAACTCTCTCCCCCTTTGACATCAATGGAAAAGGGCGAAACACTTGTATCTTTCCCCCTTTGACATCAATTACACATACTCTCTCTCCTCCAAAGGAAACACCTACAAGGGACAACAACCACTCTACAACTACCTTTCCTCCTTTTATTGCACTCTGCTTCCTTCACACCTTTTTTGCACACTAAACAACATACTTCACCAACTAGCAACCACTACACATACCATACAATGACAACACTTACTCCCCTTGATTGCAACAACCAAAAATGCTACTACCCACTCCCCCTGAGAAGTAGCCACCAACATCAGTCTAGAATAAGAAATTAATATTGAAATTCATTGGACTAATGCATATCCTTATGCATCTGGTTGAAAGGAGGGGCAATAACCCCCAACGTCTCCCAGAGATACTCAAAATTATCCTTAGGAAGAGTCTTCGTGAAGACATCTACAACTTGATCCTTAGTAGGCACATACTCCAACTTCACCTCATTCTCTGCAACCTTCTCTCTCAAAAAGTGATACCAGATTGAAGTATGTTTTGTTCTTGAATGCATTACCGAATTCTTTGAAATATTAATAGCACTTG
Organism: Sequoia sempervirens; assembly: GCA_007258455.2. NCBI lineage: Eukaryota > Viridiplantae > Streptophyta > Pinopsida > Cupressales > Cupressaceae > Sequoia > Sequoia sempervirens. Next base: position 278,953 of record VDFB02062602.1, read on the forward strand.
TATTATCACATAATATAGAAACAGGTTCATCATATACTACTCTAATATCCTTCAAATTTTGCTTCATCCATAACACATGTGTGCAACATGATGCTGCATCAATGTATTATGCCTCGATAGTAGATATTGACACTGAATCCTACTTCTCGCTTAGCCAAGACACCAACTTATTTCCAAGAAATAATGCACCACCACTTGTACTTTTTTTGTCATCCATGCAGCCTACCCAATTTGCATCTGTATAAGCACTCGGAGAGAAATTAGTATCCTTTGGATACCACAAACCATATTTTAGAGTGCCATTCAAGTATTTAAATATCCTCTATACTACTGCCACATGTCACTCTTTGGGATCTTCTTGAAATCTAGCCACAAGACAAACTTCATGCATGATATTCGGTCTAGTAGAAATTAGATATAGCAATCCTCCAATCATTGATTTGTACTTGCTTCGATCAATCTTAGGAGATTCATCATTTTTTCTCAACTTACAACCAGTAACCATAGGAGTACATACCAGTTTAGAGTCTTTCATACCAAAATTCTTCAACATTTCCTTGACATACTTAGATTGTGAAATAAATATCCCTTTCTTTGTTTGATTGATTTGAAGTCCAAGGAAGAAATCCATCTCCCCAAACATAGACATCTCAAACTCGTTTTGCATCTCTTTTGCAAATCTTTTACACATTGCTTCATTACCTCCAAATAGTATGCCATCAACATACACAAGCACAATCAAAGCATGTCGGCTTTATCTAACCCTATAGCCTCTGCGGAGTCTGAGTACTATGATACTGATAGTGGGGGTTCAAAGATCCAGGCAAACCAGGAGAGAATTGTTGAAACCCACCCGTCCTCTAAGATGTCTAGTAAGAAAACCCAGTCTAAAAAACCCCAGCTTGCTAAAGATAACCCTGAGACCTTCCCTAACTGCTCTGCCCCCTTAAAGAATCTTGTTCTTAAGGGCTCGCCTGCCAACAAGCTGGTCTCCTACTCCGCGGACTCCTTGGAAGACAAAGCCGAGAACCCTGAAGCTAGTAGAAATTTTGTGCCCTCCCCTCTCGCCTCTTTCAGATTTGAAGGTACTAGATTTACTAGCTCCCCCAACTCGGGTGATGTTAATCTCATTTTAGACCGGGTTCAGTCTGGTGACATTTTGGCCTCTGCTAGAAACGACATCAGTGACATTTTCAGGGTCTTGAAATGGGCCTACCAAGAAATTAATGAGCTCAATCAAAGAAACAGGGCTCTGTATAGCAAATCGGAGGAGTTGGAGTTGAAGCTAGCTGCTCTCAGCAATGAAGAAGGGAAACGAAATAAGAACAACACTGGTAAGAAAGGAGGAGACATTGAGGAAAAGTACAAGTCTCTGGAAGAGGATATGGTTAAAATTAAAAATAATTTGAAAATAGTTGTGGAACAAAACCATAAAATGGCAAGGCACAATGCCATTATTATCAACGCTATGTCCGAAAAGCTGGAAAAAATGCAATAGGGTTCGCTGGTTGTTGACTTGGGAGCGAAAAAGGAAAGCAAGAATGAGGACCAAGGTATTTCTAAAAGGACCCGGGCCAACCTCAAAAGGAAAGATCCTCCTACTACACAGATGGTTCAGATCTTAAAGAGGGGGGTTCAGGATATGAATGAGCTGGAAGTTGAGACTGCTGATCTTTTAAAGACACAAATTTAGTTGTTGCTGGCTTTTTGGCTGGTTTTTTGGTTCTATGGCCTTCGCTGGCCTTTTTGATGGTTGTGGTCATTTATTGTTGTTTTTTTACAACCTTTATGTCTGTGTTGTCTTTAATGACTTTTTCTTTATTTTGTAAACTTTGTGGTTTCGGGTCCCTATAAAACTCATTTTTTCCTCTTTCAAAAACATACACAACCACAATTAGGATTTGATATTTTTCAACTTTAAAATAAATATTGCTATTTGCAATACCTTTATTTAATCCTTGTTGCAACAAGTACCTATGCAATCTTGCATACCAAGCTCTAGGAGCTTTCTTGAGTCCATATAATGTCTTCTTCAATCTGCAGACCATATTAGGATTATCTGATAATTGAAATCCTTTCGGTTGTTCAATACAAACCTCTTCTTCCAACTCAACATTCAAGAATGTAGATTTCACATCCATTTGATAGACTTTGAAATCCTTATGTGTTGCAAAAGCTAAAAACATCCTAATAGATTCCATTCTTGCCACCAGAGAAAATGTCTCCTCAAAATATATTCCTTCCACTTGTGAATAGCCTTTACACACAAGTCTTTCTTTGTTTCTTACCACTTCTCCACTCTCATTCAACTTGTTTCAGAATACCCACTTAGTTCCAATCACATTCTTGTTTTTTGGTCTTGGGACAAGTTCCCAAGTCTGTTTGTTCTCAATTTGCATATCCAATATTCATCTTTGCATGCTTCAATCACTGTTTTAGGTTCAACTTTTGAAAGTAAACATAAGTTTACTTGTTCTTCTATCATATAAACCTTTCTTCTTGTCAACACACCTCTATTCTTGTCACCAATAATTTGATCTTTTGAATGATTCTTTTGCACATACTTAGGGGTTTTAGGGATCTTTTTCTGAGCTTTTTCCTCTTCAATCTGCACTTCTTTTTCCTTGCCTTCATCTTTTTCTTCTTCTTTGCAAGAAGACTCATCTGATTCATACCCATATATCATCACTGAGCCTTTATGTAAGTCTTCGTCCACTTTGACACTTGCACTTTCAACAATCCTTTTCAGCCTCTTGTAGCATTGGTAAGCCTTACTTCTTGTAGAATATCCAAGGAAGATTCCTTTATCAGATCTTGCATCAAAATTTCCTAAGCTATCTTCATCTCTTCTGATATAACATTTGCTTCCAAACACTCTAAAATATTTCATAGTAGTGGTTCTTCTATAGCACAACTCATAAGGAGTCTTTGAACTATTTGTCCTTGCTTGTGCTCTGCTAAGTATGTAGACTACAATATGAATTACTTCTCTCCAATAGACATCTAGTAGATTTTCTTCCTTCATCATTGTCCTTGCTGCTTCTTGAATAGTCTTATTTTTCCTTTTCAAAACTCCATTTTGCTAAGGAGTCCTAGGGGTTGACAAATGCCTCTTTATTCCATGATCTTCACAAAAAGTGTTAAACTCATTGGAGGTGAACTCTCCACCTCTGTTGGATCGCAAACATTTGATCTTCATATCTATTTCATTCTCAACCATAGCTTTGAATGTCTTCAGCTTATCTAAATCTTTTGATTTTTCTTTGAAAAAAGTAACCCAAGTCATTCTAGAATAATCATCAATTAATAGTATGAAATACCTGTCACCTTGAAAACTTTTGATTCTTATAGGTCCACATAGATCCATATGCACCAACTCTAAAGGACCGGTAGTAGATTGTTCCTTGACTTTGAAACTCTTTCTAGCTTGCTTCACAATCTAACATTCCTTGCAGACAACATTAATATGCTTTGTAATCTTTGGTAGATCTCTTAAATCTTGATTTGAACTGATCCTCACTAGGCTATCAAAATTGATGTGACACATTCTTCTATGCCATATCCAAATTTCATTAATCTGTCATAAAGCATTGACCATTTGCACCCTTAAGTTGATAGATATTTCCATCTTTCCTTCTTCCTGTTGCATCCACACTTCTGGAGCCTTTTCTAATCTCACAACCATTGTCCTGAAACACAAGATTATATCCTTTGCTACACATTTGTCCTACACTCAAAAGGTTATGTCGCAAACCCTTAACATAAAGAACATCATCTATATTATTCTTTCTATCAAAACTAATTGAATCTTTTCCACATATCTTAGCAAATGTGTCATCGTCAAACTTAACTAAACCACCTTCAAACTTCTCATGCTTAAAAAACTTACTCTTATCACCTGTCATGTGATTTGAGCATCCACTGTTAATGTTCCAAATGTTCTCTTCTCTAGAATGAAAAGCAGTCACCATCGCTCCTTCAATGTTATGACCTGCTTCTAGAGCACTTTCCTTCATACATCTCTCGGACTTAGCAACATTAGTTCCAACATTTAGAACCATGAGGAAACATTCATCATCTTCATCATCGATATACTGGAATCTTCTCTAACATAATAACTTTTCTTAATTGATTTTCCTTTATTCTCCTTAGGTCTATCTCTTGAAGATTTGATGGGACATCTTGAAGCATAATGACCAATCTTTCCATAGTTAATAAAGCATTTGAAAGGTAACTTACCTCTTATTTTCGAGTGCCCTTTTTCAATTTCCTTAAAAAATTTGCTTCTAGCTCATCAAGTTCATCCAGATCAGATTCCTCATTATTCTTTATTTGTCCAACTTTAAAAGCAATCTCCCTTTTTTCATCACTTGGACTAAACTCTCTCAATTCAAAAGCAGTTAAAGTACCAAACAACTAATCTCTAGAATGCTGATATAAATTCTAAAATTATTCAATAGCAAAAACCTTATGACTATAATCTTTAGTGAGATGTATTAGTACCTTCTTTACCACCTCTTCTTCTTCAAGTTTTCCTCCAAGGCCTCTGATGGAATTAACAACTTCGTCCACTCTATGCATGTATCCTATAATATCTTCATCTTATGTCATCCTTAAGGTCTCAAATTTAGTCTTCAAATTCTACATCTTTGCTTGTTTGACTTTATCATCTCCTTCATAGATGCTTCCCATATTTTTCCAAATTTCACCATTAGTTTTAAGATTCGTAACTTTCACAAGTTTTGAATTAGAAAGACCACTCAAAATAGCATACCTTGCTTTTCTTTTTTTCTCATATTCTTTGATCTCATCATCAATACTTAGAGCATTTGCAAGTATTGTGCATCCAGTTTCAACAGACTTCCAAACTCCAAATCCCAGAGAAATAAGAAAACCTTCCATCCTAATCTTCTAAAATGCATAATTAGATCCATCAAACAGAGGAGCATCCTTCTTGTGCGCCATCCCAAATCTACCTCAAGAAATTAAGCTTTCTTCTAAGGAACCTTGCTCTGATACCAATTTTTTAATGCACAAGACAATTGAGGGGGGTGAATCAGTTGTACATTAAAACATCAAAACCCTCATTAACATTCAAATCTGCATTAGTCCTTAAATCCTTAACAACCATTAAACCCTTATCATGCATTGGAAAAATGTAAACTTGAGAAATAGTAATGCAAACACATCTAAACACATGAGAACACCATATTTATGTGGAAAATCCAAGGAGGGAAAAACCACAGTGAGATTAGCTCACAATATAAAGTAATTGCAACATCGAATACAATAAGCTCACTACCGGAGGGCTCACTGCCCAAAAGAAAAGAAGGGCTCACTGCCAAATTAGAAGGAAGAAGAAAGAAGATTATTACAATGAGAAATCTGTCTTAGAGCAATAGAAAGATCCACAACTACTTTACCAAAACATTTACACTCTCTCTGTAGAATGTAAACACCTTATGCTCACTGCTTCTAGTAGTCTTAGGCCTTAAAGCTCACATTGCATTTCACATTTTCACACCTCGCATCATACACTCTTCATCTCTTAATTCTCCATCAACTCAACACTTATTTATACCATCCTCAACCTTGAAAACAAATTAAAAGGTCAGCTAAGTGCCTCAACCATGCAAATTCAAATTAGGTCAGCACAAAAATGTTCATGTGGTGGAAAGGAATGAAGGCGGACCACAACACATCTTAACTCAGACCCAAATCCACTCATACACACCACACCATGCTTCCACAAACACCGAAGCATATCTGTAATTAGTGAACACCCAAGGTCGGTCAAACCGTGTTAACACCATTAGACAATTAAGTACATGCTTCCTTTGATCCAAACACGACTCACACACAACACTTTAACATGATCTGAAATATTCCATCAACACGCTAAAAACCAACAAATCCTTCTTAACATCATACACCAGACGAACATATTCATTCTACACAACCAACTAACCTTCCACACACTGCAACACCTGAATCCAACCTTTCAAAGAACCAAAATACAAACAATTCAAACTGGAGATAAATATGAGCAATATAAACACACCCTTAGATCTGTAAGACTAGACACCAAACTATGGAGAAATGCGGAGAAAAACCATTTCTCCTAGACAACAATTCATACATTGGTCACAATTTTCTTTGCACAATGATCCAGGACAAGAAACTCTAGATATAACACTGTTGAACACCTTTGATCAACATATCCAAACCACACAGATAGATCTTCAATCATGAAGAAATGTGGAGTAAAACCAGATCACTACTCTGTTATACTGAACACCTCTCAACCACATAATTTTCTCTTTTCTTCAAATTTTCTCAAAAGCATTTGGAAACCAAGCATCACAAACATATTCTCATCATCTAGAACACCTCTACAACATCTCAACCACATAAGAGGTTGAACATCACCAAAAAATGCTCATCAAAGCAACACTAGGGGTTGACATCAGTGATACTACTAATGACAACATAATGCAACCAATCAAAGCATCTCCATAGACTTCCAACAATCTCTCCATAGACCTATTGACATCAATGCAACAACCTAGAACTATTGACATCAATGAAAACACACAAGCTACCCATACTTCCCATAATGTGGACCCTTAAGATATAATTTTAGGATAGAATATTTACTTCAAATGCATGTTTATGAGTGTTGCATAGTTTGAAACCTAGAATCATTCAAAAATTCACATGTACCAAAAAGTGGGGGAAAAGTGTAATAGTGAAATTTGCATACCCTTGTCATTTCACATTTAGTTTTGTGCCCATTTTGAGAGAATCACTTAATACATTTTTTTGACGAATTAAACAATCTTGTGTGAATTTTGGCTCATTCCCCAAACCTTCACTTTCCCCCATACATACATTGTGTTTTTGGAATGAAGTATTATGTTTATGCTTGGGTTGTGGTGGTTGTTTGTGGCATGACAGTGTGAAAGAAGTTTCTATAAGTGTTTTTATATGTTCATGGAACATATATTTGTGGTTTGCACATCATTGGTTGATCTCTTTAGTGTCGTATATTGTGTTGAATTGGTTTTCTAGGAAATTTGTGGATATTTGATTGACAAGGATTGTTATCTTGCTTGCACTGTGCACTTTGGGTATGCGTCAACTTATGAAGTTGTGTTAAGATGCATTTGAGTCATGACCTATCTTGTTGGGAACTGTATTTAGTAAAATTAGTCACAAGTGTGTTTTTCTAGGTCAAGTGGTATTGTGCTACATGTTTGCTTCTTGCCGACTTGAGTTGATGTGCGCCAGTGTGTGAGTTTTTTGGGATAAAATTGGAAGATGTAATAAGATTGGTTTTGGTCATCTCTATCTTTTGGATAGGATCACATTATGTTTTTGTGGCTAACTTGTTGAAATCATCAAGTTTGTATTCTTTTTGGCCAACCTAATTGATGTTTTGAGATCTTGCAAAGGATATAAATGCAAGAACATTTCAGTTGCAAAATGTGTGTGAGTGTGGAGATGTGTGAAGATGAATTGAAGCAATGAGTTGTGAAAAAAAATGAAATGATATTTAATGCCTTAGTCAACAAAGCGTATTGTTGACAAATGTTGTAGTTCCTAAATCTTCATGTATCCTACTTTGAGATAGTGAATCTCATCAAGTCCTTGTAATTTGGATCTTGCCTCGGGTTGTGTGCCTCATTACTTCAAGTCCCTTGTATCTTTCCCTAAGTTTTTTCACCTTATCCTACAAGTCCATAAGTAGTGAGCCTTAAAATTGTAATTCTGTAACTAGTGAGCTTCTATATTGAGAGATTTATCTCTATGGTTTTTCCCTTCTTGGGTTTTCCACATAAATCTGGTGGTATCTTGTGATGTGTGTTCATTGCCTTATTTTTTATTGTTGTTGATTATATTAAGTGTTTTTGATATGTGAATGAGTTGTTGATCTTACTAAGAGTTTGAACTCATATATTGCTAAGGGGTTTATGATCTAAAAGGGTTTAAGTTTTTTAAGATACTGATACACCCCCCTCTCAGTATCTGGGTGTGTTCAACAATTGGTATTAGAGCCAAGTTCCTCTGAAGAAGCTTAACCACTTAAGGAAAGGTCTTGGATGGCACATGATGGAGCTTACAAAGGTCTTAGGTTTGATGGGACAAATTAAACCTTTTGGAAATTGAGAATGGAAGGCCATATAAACTCTTTAGGGTTTGGTGTTTGACAATCCGTCAATGATGGTTATATTGTTCCTACTGCTCCTCCAATAGATCCAGTTGAGATTAGGATGTATGAGAATAATTCCAAGGATAATAATGCTATCTTGTGTGGGTTAGCTGATTTAGATGTTTTGAAGGTGATGAATTACAATTTTTCTAAGGATGTCTGGGGAAAACTTAGCAACATCTATGAAGGGGACAATAAGGTAAAGCAAGCCAAGATGAAAATTTTCAAGAGCATATTTGAGATGCTAAGGATGATAGAGGATGAAGTTATATGCTCTGAGTGGATGAAGTTGTTATTGACATCAAAGGTCTTGGTAGAGAAGTGAAAGAAGATGGGATTGTAAAGAAGGTTCTGAGATCTCTCCCTAAAGCTTATAGTCATAAGGTGTTTTTCATTGAAGATTCTAAGAACTTGGATTAGTATTTAGTAGATGAAATGTTTGGTGCTCTCACAACCTTTGAAATGGGAGAATTTGACAAAGATATTCCAAAGAAGGAAGCAACATTCAAAACTAGTAAAAAGATAAATGATGAAGTAACTGATTAGAATAATGATTTTGATGAGGTAGAAGTAAACTTTGTGAGAATATTGAAGAAAGGTACCAAAAAATAAAAAGGTGGAGTCATAACTAATGTGTTGTAAAATTGGTAGAACCTACACAATTCAGAGGTTTATATGACAAAACAATCCTCTCAACATTGCAAAGACTACATTAAAATGTCAACCCAAGGTTTGTAAACTTGTGATGGTGCAGCATTGTATATGCCTTTAGAGACTCAAAACTACTTAAAATATCCTATTCTATTTGCTGGAAGTTTTCAGAATTGTAAAACAGTAAAAGACATAAACCAAAACTAGTGGCTACGGGTACCTATAGCTTAGACTGTAACTGAACCATTGCTAATGAAATATTATTATATCATCTCAAAACTGATAAAAATTAATGACTCAACTAAATTAACCTCTGAAGTACTACTGGTTAACCATTCCATGCATGTTCATGAACATTTATTAACAATAAACAAAGTAAGAGATTCTAGTTTAACTTGCATAAAGCTCATAAAGTAATGATAAATAGGAAACAACTATTAAACATAAATAAATAATTGGAAAATGAAGTGAAGAACAATTACCTTGAGCGGCCTGCTCAAGTGGTTGTTCTCACTTTAACTAAAACCAAATCTAAATAACAGATTCTACACATTTAATGAAATTGACTTCATTCATCACATATCATGAAAGATTACATAAGATCTTCTCACATATTGTACTCAATTATTTTGAATATCCATCATGTCTTGAAAACTAAAAATAACCGATAATGAAAAGACTGATAACCAACTAACTTATCTATGGATTCAACCATCAGCTATATACAAGCTTGAGGGAATCTTATTCAAAGCAACAACTAACCACAATCATTAACTTTCACTCCTAAATATTAGAGTGTATAGTTAAGATTGAATTTTTCAAACCATAACTGAAAATAAAGAAGAATCCTAATAGAATTAAAACTTTTGCAAAACAAAATTGTATGTAAACACACAAACATTTTTCAAAATCCTATCAATAAAGGAGTCCTTTTCCAGTGCTTATTAATTTTTCATAATGATGCACATTCAACCTCCATCAGGTGCCTTTAATTAGTAATTTCATCACTTTCAACTTAATCTGGAACTCCCCTATTTTGTTGTCCCAGTCTTCCTTTTGTTTTAGGTTCAACTTGCAACTGATACGTGCTACAGTTCCTCTTTGGCTGCAAAAAGGTTAATTCACAAAGTATGTACACAAGGCTAACTATCACAATTAAAACATAGAATTCCATCCACATTTCATACATATCTACATAAAAAACATGCAATACTATATTATTATGTCATAACCATATTTCCATCATTAAATTTTAGGTCCAAGTCTACATAATAAATATGAAAGGATAATATAAGATAAGAGTATTGTCTGGAAAGTATATCTAAAAATGTCTAAAAGTATGTATGAAAGTAACATAAAATAAGCTAATATTTGGACCCATAATTCCCCCCAACTAGCCTTTTATGTGTCCCCAAGCAAAACACTAGGGATACTGGTTGTACTGCAAGGTAATCTGCCTCAAGTCCATGACAACATGAACTCCTTGAACCTATTTCAAATAAAAACCTTTGTATTCTACCAGTTGACTCATTCTAATATTTCCATCCCTTTCACATTCCTCACCTTTCTCCCCAGTCCAATATGGAACTGGATAGAGTAAGATAGGTGGGTGAAAGGTAAGTGGCACCCAGTAAATCCCTTCGTTAACACCAATTGTTATATACCTATGTACCCTTTGAAGCATGGTAGTGAAATTATACATTGAATGAGGTTCCTTCTTCTGCAATTCAGGGGTCAAACTATTCCATATGTTATGTACATGTTTGTAACACTGTTGTTCCAAACCTACAGCTAACATCTACATTCTTTCATAATCTGCTTTCCCGAGTTTCATGATTTTCTTGCCCACACCCTTATGATCAATGAGTTTTAACCATTCATCAATGACTGCATCTGGGTTTTAGCTTCCTTCCTTATGGGGAGAGCAATTGATTTCTCTTTCTCCTCATACTCTTCCATTATCTCATCCTTGAGTTGTTCATTCCTATAATAGGATGCACGTTCCCTTATCTGAAGATCCTCTACAAAATTTAGAGGGTTCCATTCTGTCTCATCTGACACTACATAATTGTGTAAATAATACTCACACAACTGATCTTGATCCTCAGGTGTGGAATAAAAAAAAGCATTAAGAAACTCAAATTTTCTACTCATACCAATTGACTGCTTACTAATTAATCTATTAAATTGAAAACATAGAAATCTTTCCTATAGAAACATTGCGTATGTCCTATGTGGTGGTCTACATTTGATGATTTGTGCAACCTTGTCTGATACTTCCTCTAGTCTAACTATTGAATTGCTCAACTCCGTGTCCCTCTTCTCCAGTTCCTTTGCGTGTTCTTCAATCAATTTTTTTTCCTTCCATTTTGCCTTTTCCTATGCAAGCTCAATAGTTACTTTCCATAATTGATGGCCAAGTGATAATGTTGTATGGTAATTAGGAGTTTTGATGGGAGGAGGTTTCTCGTCTGGCACTTCCAGTTCTCTATCCATTGTATTAGTTATAGCCATTTGTGCCAACAAATAAAATTTAGTGCCATGGCCATACAACAACAATTTCTCCTCCATTTCCTACATCTTTGCTTCTCTCTCCTTGTCCTTATGTTCATAACTTTGTACTAACTCCTCCAAGTGCTTAATCATATCCAAGGAATCTTGGAGCTCTTTCCTCACATCTATTTATTCTATGTATATTTCCTTTATATCCATGAATTGTTCATTACCCCCCTCTTCATAGTCTCCATGAATGGGACTGTCTAGGGTTTCTTTTTGTGTTTTCTTAGCAGTAAACACATCATTTGATTCTAAATTAGAGGTAGTTAACACATACCTTCTCCTTTTTAGAGGTATATTTTTATTTCCAGGGGCATCCCCCTTTACTTCAGAGTTTGTTTCCACTAATGTGACATCTTCTTCTTGTTGTTCTCTGTTCTTTTCTTCTTAGTTTTTTCTATGTTTCCACTCATGGAACCTTGTCTTCTTAATCTACCTGAATGTCTAGGTGTGATTATTTATTTCTCAACTTTCTTCTTTTCCTTTTGAATACCCTTCTCCTTCTTTTGAACATCCTCTTTCTTCTTTTGAGTATCCCTCTTTTTCTTTGTTGTATCCTTCCTTTCTTCTAGTTTAGAGGGTGTAGAAGAGGTAGATGTACTGCCTCTCCTATTCTTGAATCTTTGTGATCTTGAAGAGGATAGTATTTCCTCAATTATAGGTGGCCTAGAATCTAGCTCATTAGGTTCCTCATGCTCACCTTGGCTACAAATAGGTGAAGCCACATGTGAGACATGAGGGCTTTTCGTTACAAGTTTATTTTGTTGTTCTGCATTCTCAGGTGTCACGGGTGCATCCAACAAACTGTTAATATCTATACATTCCTTAAAATCCTCCCAATTCACTTATGGGTACTAAATCCTTAAACTTATCTTTATTGGTAAAGCAATTAAACAGTGATGAGATAGAGAAGTATCACTTTGTTTTCTTTGGTATTCTGATGCCATCTATTTCAAAAAATTGTAAAGAAATTTTGGTACATTCACTAACTTATTATGCCTGAGGTGACTGAGTAATTTGAAATGAACTGTATACAAGAGGTTTTTCCTACCATCACAGGTGATATATCTAACAATGTAAGAAGCAAAATTCGTTGATACCCAAGGAAGAGAGAGTCTCTTCGTACCTTGTGATGATGAATCTAATTCCTCTCCTCGTACATAAAATTCCTCCTTGGCTGTAGCTGCATCAGCTCGTGCTAGAAATTTTTCCCCAATTCTTGGTAACCTAGTAACTTGTGTAATGTAAATCTCATATGCATCTACTAACAGTCCCTTCACCATAGCTTCATCATATTCAAGCGTAGATGTAAACCTTCTTGTAATATCATCACTAAATTTCGTTAATTTCAGAAAATAGTGAAGCTAACCAACCTTGGTAAAAATGGGTAGAAACATTGCATCCTCCAAAATTTTCTTATGAGCTGTTGATTCCCTTCGAATGGCATCGTCTCCCATTCTGGATTACTTTCTCTGCTCAATGTGTTCAATTCAACTTTGGAAATTCAGCTCAATCTACTCTACCACCTTCAAAACCCTTCACCTTCCTTTGGTTTCCTCGTATATTTTTACTACCATACCAAAAACTGCAACTTTCCCTTCTTAGCACTAGCTTAATTTGAGATCGTGAACATGTTCTAAGTTTGACTATGGTTTGGACTAAGCTCAAGTTCTTAGGGTTTGAAATTTAGCAATTGGAAATGGCAGCAAAAATGGGATATAATTAGGAGGGTTTTGCATGTCGTTTTTATCTATTGAATTTGATTTAGGTGACAGATTTTGAAAAGAATGACGAAAAGACTAACTAAGTTGTACCCTCCCCCCAACTTAATTGTTGAAGTGACCTCACTTCACAATTGTGATTGGAAGTGGGTTAAAATATGAAATAATGGAAATTAGTGATATGAATAGTTTCCATGCATGAATGAATACAAAATACATAATGAAGGTTTAAAGAAAACTATATTAATCATAATAGCGTACTTGAAGTAATGACTGGAAGATATAACTATGTGTTGCACATGTAAACTGAAAAAAATGTATTTGGATTTTGATTCAATATAAAGGAAAATAACTACAAGCTAATGAATTGTGAGGTGACAGGTGCAAGTGATGGGATGGTTATTGCGGATATGAGTTGGTGATGTGACAACTCAAATATTGAGAATGAGAATTGGCAGCAAATCATGTTGCAGGTACTTATTATGAAAGGATGGATATTACATGTGGGTATTTTGAAATGAATGTGTGTGATCTTGTAGTCAATATGGTGCCAATTAATTTAAATTTTTATTTTCTACTGCCAGACGGTGCTATGGATATCTGCAGTGTCAGGGCCCATTCTAAATTTTGACAACTATTATGCTACAGGTTCCTACTACATCAAGACCCTCTGTGAATGTTTAAAAATAGGTCCCTCCAGAGAAAATTTGAGCATCATCATAACATTCAGTGTGTGCTTGTGAGATAAAAATGAGAAATTAATCTCGAGTGATCCCAGGGATTGAGCTATGTCGCTCACTCTCTAGGTCACTAGAAGTGCCTGGTATATCATGTGTTGCTAAAATGTCACTTTGGGTGTTAGATTCTATATTTGGTTCACTGTGAGCACCATATTGTTGAAATAGGGAGAATATGAAATCATCTTTTTGTAATGGCTTCTTATATAGCTTCAACCTGTGGCCATTTACAAGAAGTGAAAATCTAACCACATCTATTGTATTTAGTTTATCTGCCCTATTAGGATAAACTTGACTGATTTTATAGGGGCCCAACCACCTAGATTGGAGTTTCCCTTTGAAGTCTTATACCTTGAATCATCTAATAGTGCCCAGTCCCCTGTAGTGAACTCCTTTATTTTAATGTACTGATCATGCCACTTCATCCTTTTTTGTTGTACCACTTCAGTGTGATGGATTGCTTCTATCCTTATAGGAAGGACTGTTGTCTTATCATATACTAACTCATAAGGTGTAAAACTAGTGGTGGTTTTCTAGGTTGTTTTGTATGCCCATACTGCTTCATGTAACCTTGCAACCCAATCTCTCCTATGTAGCCGCATTGTCTTGGTGAGAATACTTTCAATTTTCCTATTAGTGACTTCCACCTGATCATTAGCCTGAGGGTGGTAAGGTGTTGACTTCTTGTGTCTAATTTGGTATTCTTCAACTAGTTTGGTAATAGTCAAAAGTAAATTGTGGGCCTTGATCAGTGAATATTTCTCTAGGTACTCCATACATAGTAAATATATCCTCATACAAGAATGTAGCCACATTACCATCTTTGGAAAACTGTAAAGCCTTTACTTCTACCCACTTAGTCAAGTAATCAGTGCAAACAAGAATGTAGTCATTGTTGTTGGAAGCAGGTGAGATTGGTCCAATAAAGTCTAGACCCCATTTATCTAAAGAAGCTAATGTCAACTAAGGTTGTAATGGCATTTCATCACTCCTAGTTGGTTTACCCATTCTTTGACACCTATCACATCCCCTTGTGTATTTAATAGAATCTTTGTGCAAAGTTGGCCAATAATAGCCAGTTGTGAGGATCTTAAATGTTGTTCTTTTTGCTACAAAATGACTTCCACATGGCTCATCATGACATGCTTTTATAGTATCAAATATTTTATCTTCTCTTATGCATCTTCTCATGATGTTGTCTAGGCCAGTATAAAACAGAAAATCTGATATCCAAGAATATGAAAAATATTTGTG
Organism: Sequoia sempervirens; assembly: GCA_007258455.2. Taxonomy (NCBI): domain Eukaryota; kingdom Viridiplantae; phylum Streptophyta; class Pinopsida; order Cupressales; family Cupressaceae; genus Sequoia; species Sequoia sempervirens. Next base: position 294,084 of record VDFB02062602.1, read on the forward strand.
TATCAGTTGTCTTTTCTTTTAGGAGAAAAGAGTGATGGAATAGTGTGATGGAATTTTCCCTGTTACTAGATAATTGGAAATATTAGCATACCATGGAATATGTACATTTAGATAAAATAAGTGTTCGTTTGGAAATGAATCATCCACCACTCCTTCAGTTGATTGTGTTGGTAGTCTTGATAGAAAATCTGCTACTACATTAGCTTTACCAGGTTTGTCCACTATAGCAATGTCAAATTCTTGGAGAAGGAGGAGCCATTTGACCAATTTTCCTCCTACTATAGGTTTGTTCATAAGATATCTGATAGCAGTGTGATCTGTTTGGACAAATACTGAATAACCAGTAATGTAATGCCTGAATTTATTAATAGCATACACTACTACAAGCATCTATTTTTCTGTGTGTATAGTTTAGCTCTGCTCCTTGAAGATTTTTGAAAATGTAGTAAATTGCATACTCTTTGTTACCCTCTTTTTGACCTAAAATTGCTCCAATAGAAAAGTTTGAAGCATTTGTATGCATATGAAAGGGTAGAGTCCAATTAGGTCCTCTCAAAATAGGTGCTTGAGTTAAGGATTTCTTTAGCTCTTCAAATTGGCATTTTGATGTCCATTCAAATTCAATGTCCTTACCGAACAAAACAAATAATGGTGCAACAATTTTACTGAAGTCTTTAATAAACCTCTTGTAGTAGCCTGCATGACCAAGGAAACTTATGATATCTCTTTGATTTTGTGGAATAGGTAATGTAGATATAATTTCTATTTTGTGTGGATCAACCTGAACCCCTATGTTGGATATAAAGTGCCCTAATATGATGCCTTGTGTCATCATCATGAAGCACTTTTCATTGCTAAGTGACAGGTTGTGTTCTTTACATCTTTTCAATACCTTTTCCAAATTGTTGAGGGATTCCTCATAAGTCTCACCATATGTAGTGAAATCATCCATATATATTTCCATATAGTCATGAGCATAATAAAAAATAAAATTGAGTACTGCCCTTTGAAAGGTAGTTGGAGCATTGCATAAGCCAAAGGGAAAAATAGAGTAAGCAAAAGTACCCTAGGGACATGTAAATGTAGTTTTTTCTTGATCTTTCAGAGCAATTTTAATTTGATTATAACCACTGAAACCATCTAGGAATGGAAATTACTTTTTCTCAACTAAGGAATCAAGTACTTGATCTATGAAGGGCAATGGAAAGTGGTCCTTCCTAGTTTTTGTATTCAGTTCCCCATAGTTTATACAAACTCTTCATTTTCCACCTTTCTTGGGAAAAATTACCAAAGGTGAGACCTATTCACTATCTGATATAGGATAGATAAAACCTGCATCAAGGAACTTTTGAAGTTCAACTTTCACTATCTCCCTCAAGGCAGGGTTCATCTATCTTTGAGGCTGCCTAATGGGTCTATAACCATCATTGATATAAATCATGTGAATACATAAGTTAGGATCTATTCCTTTCATATCATGGAAATCCCATGCATATGTTGCTGAGTGTGCTTGTAGCACCGTGTGCAGAGAATTCTACTGCTCTTCATTCAAGGCATTGTTTATGTTTAACATTTTTCTTGGCAGGACTTCCAATTCCTTGGATTATTCTTGGACAAATGAAAGGTCAAGACTTGGTATGATGGGTACACACTATTGAGGTAGTAAGGAATGAAATACCTGAGTTATTTCTTATGTGGAATTGGTGGGTATAATACTTTGCAAGGGGTCTTGTAGGCAGACAAGGCAATCTTATTGTTGCAGGCTCCTGTTGCAGTCATTCTGGATTATGTGAGCAATGAGCTCATCTTCATCCTGGTCATACAATAAAGGGTTGCATTCTATGGTCATCAATTTCTACAGAGAATAGTTATCATCCTCATCCAAAGTGGGCCAAATAGTTTGCTCGAGGTCAACATAAGGTTGGGCTGGAGGATTGAGAACCACTTTCTTGGTGACTGTTCTATTGGATATTATCATATTGCCAGACCTACAACCTATAAATGCATCGACTGTAGCTAACCAGGGTCTGCCTAGGATGAGTGGGTAGCTTGCAAGATTAACCTTTGGTTGTAAAACTATAAAATCAGCAAGACATTCCCAGGAATCCAATGTAATAACCAAGTCTTCAATAATTCCTCCAGGCTTTACTGTTGACCTATCAGCTAGCTGTAAAATAGTTTGTGTAGGCCTAAGGTTGGCTAATTGAAGTAATTGCATTGCTTCTTTTGTCATAACATTGATTGCAGCCTCCAAGTCTATCAAAGTATTCTTAATGAGGGTTACATTAATCTTAACGTCCACTACTGAACTACCAAGATCTGTATACTTAGGGATAATAATGTTCCCTAACATTATATCTACAAGGTTTCCTAAGACTGCATGGATTGTCTAAGGATCCTTCCTTTTTATTTCTGGTTTTTTAAGACATAGACCCCTTTCAATTTTAGTATAAATAGGGATGCCTTTGATAGCTTGGATAAGTGGAATCTTGATGCTCACATCCTTTAATTGACCTAAGAGGTCTGTCTTAGCCTGTGTGTGATGCTTTTGAATAGCTAGGCATTCAGGAAAAGGTGGCTTTGGACTTGAGGTAGTTTGGTGTACATGATTTGACTCAGGTTCCAAAGGTGTGGTTTCTGAAGCTTCAATTGTAGTTTCCTCATCCTCCATATCTATAATTTGAGGGGACGAAGGTACAAGTTTTTTTCCTTATTTGAGGTGGACATCACTCACCTCTACCACATAAGTGGGGTATTACATAGCTTTGTTAGTATAATCTTTTTGAACGGGCTTAGTGTTAGGGCTAGGTGTAGGTATTTGTGGTTTCTTGGATGGTTGGTATGTAGGATTTGATGGAGGAATAATAGCTTGTTTTTATGGTGGAGGGAGCATAGGTTGTTGATGTTAGAGTAATAAGTTATTATGCTTAATTAATTACATCACATTGATTAATTAATTAAGTCACTTATTCCTCTTTATTACTTAAGCTAAACTTAGGCACATTAATAATTAATTATTAATTATTAAGTGTGCACACTAGGATTTCATTTAAGGTTTCTTGATCTCCTTCATAAGGATTGATCACTTTGTAATAATTGATTCTCTTAATGCATTTTCTTGAGAGTTTGAAGAACATCTTTTTTGGTTCTGCATGTCTTTTGCATGTGACAGGTATTCATTTGCATGCAGGTGATCTTGGATTCTAACATGGTATCAGAGCTCCAGACCTGCAGCTGCCTGTTCGTGATATGAAGATATGGCCTCTTTGTGAGTTTCGGGTGCAAGGGTTTCCACATGCATCTTTTTTGCAAGATCTGGGGGTAGCCTATTTTTCGGGACATAATGGGCTCAAGCGGATGATAAGCCATATCCAGCGTTGGCAGCGTCCCAAAACCCTAGAAATGCTGTGATCGTCCAATTTAGTGCGAGTTGATCGGGAGCAATTTTTTTTTTGTCGGGGGCGTCACGGCTTCCCGGCCATGGATCGAGGTGTTTTTGAAAAAATAAAAAAAATAAAAAATAAAAAATTGAATTTTAGATTTTAGTACTGCACTTCACTTACAGGCTTAGCCACCGCTGCGCCACCCGGCGGCCACAGGCGGCGGCCAAGGCGGCGACCACCAACTTATACACAGGCGGTCGCGCGGGCTCCATTCCCGCCTCTACGGTCTATATATGGGGCCAAAACATGTGACCCCGGCAAGAGCGCCTCTTGACCCCGGCAAGCCTACCACCTCGGTGGTCACTTATAGGCAAAGCGACTCCATCTCCGCGCCCGGCCGCGCTCTCGACCTCACGAGTGGCCACACAGGACCAGTGGAATTTTGCGGGGCGGGTACTGGCGGCCCAGCCCAGAAAGCGTCAATTTAACCTCGTGAGCAGGTGGCGTCGGCTGGCGTCATCGAGCGTCTGACCCTCATATACCCCTCTAACCCCGATTTGCCTAAAAAGCGGTTTTTTCTTTTGGCCATAACTTGAGCATGATATCCAACGAACCAAGCGAGATATCGCCGGAAAGCTGGTTCCGAGCACTTTCTAGTAGTGCTGTTTATTTTTCAGTATTTTACTGTTTTCCTGCATTTATTTCTGTTTGAAGTCAGATGTTGTTTTTGGACTTCCGAGCTCATAACTTTTTGCCACGATCTCCGTTTTTCGCCTCGTTTGAAGCGTCGGAAAGGTATTAAGGAGCTCTATATTGCTGTCCATGCACTTTTTCTGTATCTGTCCCAGATTTATCAGTTAGTCCAGATTTGGCCCGATGGGTTGTTTGGCGATTACTTGGATGTTTTGACAGTTGGGAGAGTGCATCTTGCATCTTTGCACTTCATTTTCAGTAATGCATCATTCAATAATTTCTTGCTGCTTCATAGATTCCAGAGTTGTTCCAGTTTGCAGTTTTCGAGTGTTCCGTGGCATCGGGGTTTCTGTTGCTTTAATCATGATTCCTTGAGTCAATCAGTGACTCTCTCCTTAGTTTCGATGGTATCACAGAAGAATATTTCCTTGCTTGCTATATCAAGTTCGGTGTTACTCTCGAGTTCTTCTTCCGATTAACTTCTTTGCGACATGTTATCTCAATTATGAGGGTTTTGTCCCCTTTGAGTTTCTTTTCTCTTACTCCTTATTGCATTTTGTAAATGGGTACTGATCGAGGCCTAGTTGCGGGACCCATCTTTGCTTTCATGCTTCTTATTCTAGTGTTTGCTTCTTCCTAAGTTCATCTTAAGGGGTGTTAGAGTAATAAGTTATTATGCTTAATTAATTACATCACATTGATTAATTAATTAAGTCACTTGACTCCTCTTTATTACTTAAGCTAAACTTAGGCACGTAATAATTAATTATTAATTAGTATTAGTGTACTACTAGGGTTTCATTTAGGGTTTCCCTTTTAGGGTTTCTTGATCTCCTTCATAAGGATTGATCACATTGTAATAATTGATTCTCTTAATGCATTTTTACTGAGAGGTTTTCAGAGAACATCTTTTTCGGTTCTTCATATCTTTTGCATGTGACGGGTATTCATTTGCATGCAGGTGATCTTGGATTCTAACAGTTGATAGTTCATATTTTGCTGCTGCCACAACTGGCATTTTTGCCACTGAGGTTTCCATTGATTCTTCTATGTTGGCCATTGTTGATTATAATTGAAACCTTGGAAATTCTGTTGTGGCCAAGGATTTGGCTGTTGTTGGTTCCAATTTTGCTGAGGTTGTGGCCATTTTTGAGGGTTTTTCCACTGGTTTTGTTTTGCTAGCCAGGGCTGAGAGTTCCAAGCAGAAAAGCTTTGATTTCTAATAGGAAAGGATGAATTAAAGCTGAGAGGGTCTTGTGGCATACCTTTTCATTGTTTCCATGGCCTCCTTTATGCTATTAAAAGAGATATCCATCATCTCCTTCAATTGGCTGAAAATCAGGTTTCTCAACTTTATTTGGTTGGATACTAGCCACTCTTTTACATTTATAGTTTACTTTTCTTTGCCTACAACTTGGACAATATGTAGTGAGCATAGCCTTAGATTCCTCCCGCTTCTTCTTAATGTGGAGAGTATCCAAATGAGTTGCTAAGTGGATAATTATGTCCTCCTTCATGCTGGACAACATGTTGGTCAATTCTATCTTTGAAACCCCTGTAGATGATTTACCAATAGTGGATGTCCTATCTCCTCTTGGCCATTTAGTGAAGGTTTTGGAATAATTCTTACAAACCTTACAAATTTCTTGAAATGGTATCTAAGAAATATCTCCTTGTCCAATGAGGTTCAAGGCATCCATGCAGTCATCATTAACTCCCCTCAAAAAGACTAACTTGAGGAACTCTTCTGACAACTTGTTTTATGGGTTTTTCTTCAAAGCAAACTAAAATCTCTCCACATAATCTTCTAATGGATCATCATCCTTTTGTGACATTCTAAAAATGTCATCTTTCCTCCTATCAAGTTCCCTACAATAGTCCTGATACTTCTCTAAGAACAATGTCTTCATAGTATCCCAAACAAGAACAACATCCTTGCCTAATCCCATAAACCATCTTAGGGTTGCATCTTTTAGAGTGGGAGGGAAGAGTTTGAGCCTATGATCATTAGAAGTATAATCATAACTTCTACAAAGGACATCAAATTCAAACATAAATGTATTTGTATCCTCAATCATTAACCCATCAAATATTGGTAAGGCTAAAGGAGGTATATTCTTTAGAATTGTATCCTTTTCCTGGTTAGTGATGGGGAACTCAAATGTTGGATGTTCAGGATCATCATCCATTGCATCCCCCATGGTGCGGTATGTTTCCTCAATCTGTGTACTAGATGTTGGTGAAAAGGAATTTTCTTCTTCAATGTTACCTTCGCTCTAAGTACCAGATTCACCAATTTATGCTATGGCTTCTTGGCATGAAGAGGGAAGAAATCTGCCCAATGAGTCTCTCTACCTCCGCATACATGAAATATGGATTTATATTTAATGGTTCTGCACAATGTTAGTGTATCTTCTGGTGTTGAAAAACATTAAGTCTAACAGTCCTAATATTGAAAAAAAAATGTAACTATGAAAGCTTTAAAAGTCAAGTCTATAAAGATAGCACCATCCCCGATAATGGCACCAAATATGTAGAGTCTTAACTAATGTGTTGTAAACTTGGTAGAACCTACACAATTCATAGGTTTATCTGATTGAAAAGTCCACTCAACATTGTAAAGACTACATTAAAATGTCAACCCAAGGTTTGCAAACTTGTGATGCTGCAACATTGTATATGCCTTCAGAGATTCAAAACTACCTAAACTATCCTATTCAAGTTATTTTATTTGCTGGAAATTCTCAAAATTGTAAAACAGTAAAAGACATAAACCAGAACTAGTGGCTATGGGTACCTACAACTTAGACTGAACCGTTGCTAATGAAATATTATTGTATCAACTCAAAATTGATAAAAACTAATGACTTAACTAAATCAACCTTAAGAGTACTACTGGTTAACCATTCCATGCATGTTCATGAACATTTATTAACATCAAGTAATTTAACTTGCATAAAGTTCATAAAATAATGATAAATAGGAAACAACTGTTAAAAATAAATAAACAATTGGAAAATGAAGTGAAGAATAGTTACCTTGAGTGGCCTGCTCAAGTGGTTGTTCTCACTTTAACTAAAACCAAATCTAACTAACAAATTCTACATATCCAGTGAAATTGACTTCATTCATTGCATATCATAAAAGATTACATAAGATCTTCTCACATATTGTATTCAATTATTATGAATATCCATCATGTCTTGAAAACTGAAAAATAATTGATAACCAACTAACTTATCTACTGATTCAACCATCAGCTATATACAGGCTTGAGGGAATCTTATTCAAAACAACAACTAACTGCAATCATTAATTTTCACTCCTAAATATCAGAGTGTATAGTTAAGATTGAATTGTTCAAATCATAATTGAAAAGAAAGAAGAATCCTTATAGGACTAAAACTTCTGCAAAACAAAATTGCATGTAAGCACAAGCATTTGTCAAAATCCTATCAGTAAAGGAGTCCTCCTTTTCCAACGCTTATTAATTTGTCATAATGATTCACATTCAACCTCCATCAGGTGCCTTTAATTAGTAATCATCACTTTTAGCTTAATCTGGAACTCCCCTATTTTGTTGTCCCAGTCTTCCTTTTTCTACGGGTTCAACCTGCAACTGCTACGTGCTACAGTTCCTCTTTGGCTGCAAAAAGGCTAATTCACAAAGTATGTACACAAGGCTAACTATCATAATTAAAACATATAATTCCATCCACATTTCATACATATCTACATAAAAACCATGCAATACTATTATGTCATAACCATATTTCAATCATTACATTTTAGGTCCAAGTTTGCATAATAAGTATGAAAGGATAGTATAAGATAGGAGTATTGTTTGGAAAGTATATCTAAAAATATCTAGAAGTATGTATGAAAGTGACAAAAATAAGCTAATACCTGGACCCATCAAGTAAGTTACCTTTCAAGTGTTCAATTGTGGAAGGATTGGTCATTTTGCTTCTAAATGTCCTTATAAAGAATCGTATGACAGTAACAAAGGAGATAAGTTCAAAAGAGGTTTCTATTCTAAGGAGATTGATTGTTCCTCAGAAGATGAGGACAATGATTCAAATGATGAAACCCTATTCATGGCTTAGAAAGACAAAAAGGGTGATATTGAAAAATGTAAGAGGTTTGGTACTTTGTAGGATGACAAAAATAATGAAAGATCTATGGCTGTGTCGATTACCTTTCATGCAAAGGAAGAAGAAAATGCTTGGGTGATTGATAGTGGTTGCTCTAACCACATGATTGGTGACAAGGAAAAGTTCATAAGTCTTAAGAAGTATAATGGTGGAGCTGTTAAGTTTGGTGTTGACGAGTTAGCACAAATTTATGGAAAGGGTGCCATAACAATTGATGGAAAGAACAAGATTGAAGATGTCCTCTATGTCAAAGGTTTGAAGCATAATCTTCTCAATGTCAGTCATATGTGCAACAAAGCATATAATCGTACATTTCATGCCAATGGTTGTGAGATCAGGAAGGCAGGGTCTGGAAGACTAGTTGTTGAAAGTACAAGGATAAATGGAAATGTCTATCATCTAAAGGGGGCAAATGGAAGAATCTACTTATTAGCTCAATTCGATGAGTGTTGGTTGTGGCACAAAAGAATGGGACACATCAACTTTGACAATATGGTGAAGATCAGTTCTACTCATGTAGTAAGAGATATGTCTAAGGTAACTAAGCCTACAAACACATTATGTAAGGAATGTCAAATGGGAAAGAAAACAAAGACAAGTTTCAAGAGAAAGGAGTGCTTTGCTATAATGCCATTGGAGCTGATTCACACTGACCTATGCAGACCTACAAGAACAAGAAGTCAACAAGGTGAAAGGTACTTCATGTTGCTTATTGATGATTATACTAGAATGACTTGGGTTGCATTTCTAAGAGATAACTCAGAAGCTTTTGACAAGTTTAAAATATTCAAAGGAAAATTTAAGAATGAAATGGATGCTAAGATTAGATGCTTAAGGTCAAATAGAGGAGGTAAATTTACTTCAAATGAATTTGATTCTTTTGTGAAGATCATGGTATTAGGAGACATCTATCTGCTCCTAGAACCCCTCAACAGAATGGGGTAGTGGAGAGAAATAATAAGACTGTCCAAGATATAGTTAGGGCTATGTTGAAAGATGTTGATTTGCTTGATGTGTATTGGAAGGAAGCAGTTCACACTGCTGTCTATTTGCTTAACAAAGTGCAATTGAGGGTCAATAGCACTAAGACCCTGGCTTATGAGATATGGTATGGTATGCCTCCAACTATTAGATACTCCAAGATCTTTGGCAGCATATGCTACATCAGAAGAGATGAAGAAAACCTTGGAAAGGTTGATTCAAGGTGTGATGAAGGGATCTTTCTTGGTTACTCAACTAGGAGCAAAGATTATATATGCTACAAAAAGAGATTGGGAAAGATGATTTAGAGGAAAAATGTTAAGGTAGATGAATATTTGTATCAGATCTCACAAGAACCAAAGGTTTATGGATTTGATATACCTCCCTAGATTGAAGAAGAAGAAGAGAAAAAAGAGAAGAAACTAGAACCAGAGAAGGTTCCTAGGACTCCAACAAAGTATGTTCAGAAGAATCATTCTATAGATCAAATTATTGGAGACAATAATGAAGGTGTACTGACTAGGAGAAGGTTTGCAAAAGAAAGTGAGCAAGTGAACTTGTGTTTATTGTAAAAGTTAGGGCCCATGAACTTTGTTGATTCTAGCAAAGATGATGGTTGGATAAAGGAAATGGAAGAAGAATTGAATCAGATAGAAAAGAATCAGACATGATAATTACTTCTTAGATCGGCTAATAAGAATGTAAGTTGTGAGGAATAAAGACAAATTGGTATGTAAGTTCACAAGTTGAATGTATTGATTGTGAGTAGACTTTTGTTTTGGTAGCTAGAATTGAGGTAATAAGGATGTTTCTTGCTTTTGCTACTCATAAGAATTTCAAAGTCTATCAAATTGATGTCAAGTCAACCTTCTTGAATGGTGATCTAGAGGAAGAGGTCTACATTGAGCAACCAAATGGTTTCCATCTATCAGAAGATCTAGACATGGTATGCATACTGAAGAAAGCTTTGTATGGACTCAAACAAGCTCCTAGAGCTTGTTATGCTTGATTGGATAAGTATTTACTTCAAAAAAGATTCAAGAAAGGTATTACAGATAATAGTCTTTACATTAAGATACATGAAGACAATATTTTGATTGTGGTTGTATATGTTGATTACAACATCTTTGGTGGAGATGATGATATGTGTAAGAGGTTTAAATAAGAGATATAGAAAGAGTTTGAGATGTATATTATTGGTGAGTTGTCTTACTTCCTTCGACTTCAAACTGTGCAACTAGACGATGGTATCTTTATTTCCCAGGCTCAGTATGTTAAAGAGATGTTCAAGAAGTTTGGTATAGAGGATTCCAAACTAGTCAGCACCCCTATGTTTACTAGTTGTCATTTGAGCAAGACTAACAAGTCTTTGAAGGTTGATTAGACTCTTTATAGGTCTATGATTTGAGGTTTATTGTACTTGATTGCTTCTAGACCTAATATTATGCATATAGTATGTTTGGTTGCTAGATTTCAAGCTAATCCTAAGAAAGCTCAGGAGAAGGTAGAGAAAATAATATTCATATACTTGAAGGGAACTACAGATTATGGTTTGTGGTATAAGAAAGATGATTTTTTTCTTTGAGTGCTTATATTGATGCTAATTGTGCAGGATGTGTGGATGACCAGAGAAGCACTAGTGGAAGTGTATTTTTCTTGGGAGACAGATTGGTCTCTTGGTTCAGTAAAAAGTAAGACTTGGTGTCCTTGTCCATGATAGAAGCTGAGTATGTTGTTACAACATCTTGCTACACCTAGGTGCTTTGGATGAAGAAAATTTTGAAGGATATAAAGGTGGTTTATGATGAACCTATTCCTATATTATGTGATAATACCAGTGCAGTTAATATTTCCAAGAACCAAACACATGGCTATTCGATATCACTTTCTAAGAGAAAAGGTTGCAGAATAAGAATTCAAATTAGAGTTTGTGTCTACCAAGGATCAAATTGTAGCAGAATAAGAATTCAAATTAGAGTTTGTGTCTACCAAGGATCAAATTGTAGATATCTTCAATAAGGCACTTTCAAAGGATACTTTTGAGTATCTTTGACATAAGTTAGGGTTATTGACCCCTCTTTTTCTAACTAGATGCATATATTGTGCATCTATACATGGGGAGAAATTCATGTCATATCCTTTTCTCCTGGATTGATGTGTGCTACCTCTCAGGGGGAGTAGGTAGTTAGTTGGTATGATTGCTTGAAGAACATGTGCATTTGTTGAGCATGTATAGTTATTTGAAGAAAAAGTGTTGTTGGTCAAAGGGGGGAATGTGTTGATGATTCAAATGAACTTTTTTCCTTTTGTCCTTGATGTCAAAGGGGGAGAGTGTACAAGTGTGTGTTGCCATCAATGACAAAGGGGGAGATTGTTGGAATTGGTTGTCATTGATGTCAACACTTGAGGAGATTGATGTCAACACTTGGGGAGATTGTTGCACATGCTTGTGAGATTGTTGCTTGACATTGGTTGTCATTGGTGCCTGTGTCTACACTCATCTTGGGTTCTCTTTGGTGCCTTTAGTTGTATGTTGTTTTTTCATGGCTGGATGCCATGCCTTTGATGTTGCTGATGTTCATGGTTGGATTTCATGCCTTAGTTGATATCAAGTAAACTAGTATTGAGTATGGTTGCTATCAAAAGAGATAATATCGTGATGATATATTAAGATGAGAATTAGAAGTAATGTTGATGGTGGAGAGATGATGTTGATGGTCTCCAGTATGTTGTATGCTCTCTCCTATTGTTCCTGAGGAAGTATGTGTTTCTATAAGAAATTTCTGGTATGCACAAGTTGGTGAAAGGTTTTATTTCAAGAAGATGCTTTGAAGGTTGTTTGGGAGAATGCTCCACATTCCTCTATTGTTGAAGATATGGTATTGCGATTTGGGATTTAGTGTTTGTGCTCTATGAACATTACACTCCTATCTTTTGAAGTCACATGTGTTATCGAGGATGTTTCTGGTATTTGCAATGTATTGGTAGTTTTGTTGGTTATCTAGATTGGTTTGGAAAATGCTCTGTATTTCTCCATATTGATGTTTTTTATCCTACATCTTGGTGGATGCACTCTCAGTGCTTGTGTAGTGTTTTAGTTCATTTTTCATGTAATGTTGTTGTCCGCAAGTTGGTTTGTTAGTGTTCTATCTCTTGCCGATATCTTTTGTGTTTCTAGGATGAAGTATTATGTTTCTACTTGGGTTGCAGTGGTTGTTTGTGGCATGAAAATGTGAAAGAAGTGTCTGGAAGTGTTGTTTGATGTTCATGGAACATCTCTTTGTGGTCCTCACATCATTGGTTGATCTCTTTGGTGCCACATATTGTGTTGAGTTAGTTTTCTAGGAAATTTGTGGATATTTGGCCGCTAGGGCTTGTTATCTTGCTTGCACCATGTGCTTGGGGATCTATGCCAACATATGAAGTTGTGTTAAGATGCATTTGAGTCTTGACCTATCTTGTTGAGAACTATATAGAGTAAAATTAGTTGCAAGTGTGTTTTTGGGCTGACTGGTATTGTGCTACATGTTTCATCTACATGCTTCCTTCTTGTCAACTTGGGTTGATGTGCGGCAACGTGTGAGTTGTTTGGGATCACATTGGAAGATGTAATAATATTTTTTTGGTCCTCTCTATCTTCTAGATAGGATCACATTATGTTTTTGTGGCTGACTTGTTGAAATCATTGTTTGTATTTTTTTTGGCTGACCTAATTGATGTTTTGAGATCTTGTAGAGGATATAAATGCAAGAAAATTTTAGTTGCAAGATGTGTATGAGTGTGGAGATGTATGAATATCAATTGAAGCAATGAGTTGTGAAAAGAAAAGGGAAATGAGATTTAACACCTTAGTCAGCAAAGTGTATTGTTGAAAAATGTTGTAATTCCTAAATCTTCATGTATCTTGATCTGAGATAGTGAATCTAATCAGGTCCTTGTAATTTGTATCTTTCCCTAGGGTTGTGTACCTTAGTACTACAAGTACCTTTTATCTTACCCTAAGTTTATGTGCCTTAGCATGCAAGTCCATAGGTAGCGAGCCTTAAAATTGTAATTCTGTAAGTAGTGAGCTTCTATATTGGGAGATTTCTCTCTGTGGTTTTTCCCTTCTTGGGTTTTCCACATAAATCTGGTGTTATCTTGTGTATGTGTGTTCATTTCCTTATCTTTCATTGTTGTTGAATAGATTAAGTGTTTATGATCCATGAATGAGTTGTTGATCTTGCTAAGAGTATGAATTTGTATATTGATGAAGGGTTTATGATTTGAAAGGGTTTAAGTTTTTGAAGATACTGATTCACTCCCCTTCTCAGTATTCAGGTGTGTTCAAAACCTTTGCACTTGGATGAAACCATCATTCTTCACTTTGCTATCACTTTGCTATCATTGTTTGTTGCACTTTGTTTAGACTTTGAACTTCCATAACCAATCTCTTTTGGAATCTCCTTAACAAGATTTATTGGATGCTCTATCACTTTGTTCTTATGTTCATCAA